>VFFE01008899.1:4538878-4646434 GCA_008921705.1 Burhinus oedicnemus | reverse complement strand
GGCGGGCGGGCACGGCGATCCGCGCGGCTCTCCGGCGCTCCCGTCGCCCCTGAGAGGCGGCGATCGCTCCGCAGTTGCCGAAACTTGGGATACGAGGCGGGACCGAGCCCGCCAGCTCCCAGCCGGGACGAGCCCCGCCGCTGGCCCGGGACGGCGGGTCCCCGCCCCTCACTCGCTGGTGGCTCGCGGCCCACGCGGAGCGGCCCCGCCCCGCCGGGCCGTCAGGCCGTTGTGCGCCCGGCGGCGGCCTCCCATTGGCCCGTCGCCTCGTTCAGAGGCTCGGCTCGCCTGACTCCTTTGTTTCATTGAATTTGTGAATGAAGCTCGGGGTTGGGACGCGCCCGCCAATCCCAGCTCTTTTTGGCCCTCAGCCAGTGGAGAAGCGGGCGTGGCTTTAGCCTTCAGGGCCAATCAGGTCGCAGTACTCGGGAGCTCATTCAAGGACGGAGTTCCCATTCATAAGAAAACCTCCCGAAGTTCATTCATGAAAGGCTGCAAAGGCGCTCCAGCTCTGCCTGCCGTGCGCGGCAGAGCCATGCTTAGCCTGCGCTTTCAGACTCCCACCCAGCGTGGCACACGGCCGGGCCTGCCCGTTCTCACGCATACTGCAGTCATTTTAAAACAGTCTTCAGGTACGTTCAGTTCTGTTCTGGGGAAGTTCTTTAAGCTTCGACAAGATTTGGAAAAAATCTCGCTCGTGCATCTGGAGTGAAAATAATTAAAGCCCTGGCTACCAAGATCAGTTTTGCTTTTACAGATGTTTAGGGACAGGAACATAAAGTAAAAAACTAGTCCTGGGATTTGCACACCAAAAAAGTAGTTTTGCGTGATTTTGTGCATAGCACGTGCTGTCTTCTGTGCCGTGCACATGCATCCTGTTATTTTTTTCAAATTTCTCCTTTAAAGTTCCAGGATCATATTTAACTTTTATTAATCCTATTTATCCTACAAAAATATCAGTAACAGTTGGGACCTGGCAATAATAAGATAATCATTCACGGAATGTCAACATCTTCTGGAAGAGAAAAAGAAGGAAAGGGGAAAGTTATCCCTAAGGCTAAATGGAAACTGTACATCTTGGTCGTGTTTTCTCTATAGCTCACACCACCAGTGCAATCTACTTATATGCTTGCTGTGAAAGGGGTATCTGTTATGCAGAATAGCATGTTTAAGTATCTAGACAATATATATTTTAATCTTCATGCTGGCAGGTTACAGCTCCAGTGTTCCCAGGACCCCACTCTCTCAGGAAACCTGACCTGTCTATGGGAGCAGAATGAAAACATGCTAATTGTCAGGAAGTTCACATCCAGCAACTGCTCCCACATCCCCAAACATTGTAGACCTGGGCAAATACAGCACTGGAATTTAAACTTACCCTGATTTGAGAAGATCACTGAAGCATATGAGTTAATCTGTTGAATTTTCAGTTTTACTGAATTTGTTTCTGCTCCATATATTTTGTAATGATCTGTTCAGGCTGTTAATTTTAATCCGGTTTTATCAGAGAACTGGAAGAGAATATTTCTCCCAGTTAGATTGTTGTTAGGCAATTTATACTTTAAATGTCTTAACAAGTCTAACTGTCAACAGATACTCATGCTTTGCACTTTTACCTATATATGTCATAGCAACATGGCAGTTTGACTCTCATTTATTAGTGCTACGTTTCCTGGTTAAGAGATAATACAACCTTTGTTACTTTAGATGTGATTTCAATATATGTGTGTGCTCTGAACTCTGAACCGGATGGGTTTTTCTACTGTAATATTTCTTTAAGATGTTCTAATTTCCCATCCAACTGGCAGTAACGGAACTGCTGATGTAGGAGCCTTGGGTCTCAGCACAGTTGTCTTTCCACTTCCCTGTCACTGTGAAGAGAGACTAGAGACGCTCCAGAGAACAAGTCTTATGAGGAGCAGCTGAGGGAACTGGGATTGTTTAGTTTGGGGAAAAGGAGGCTGAGGGGAGACCTTATCACTGGCTACAACTACCTGAAAGGAGGTTGTAGTGAGGGGAGGGTCAGTCTCTTCTCCCAAGTAACAAGTGACAGGACAAGAGGAAAAAGCCTCGAGTCGCACCAGGGGAGGTTTAGATTGGATATTAGGAAAAATTTCTTCACCGAAAGGGTTATCACACATTGGGACAGGCTGCCCAGGGAAGTGGTGGAATCACCATCCCTGGAGGTATTTAAAAGACGTGCAGACGTGGTGCTGAGGGACATGGTTCAGTGGCGAGTTTGGCAGTGCTGGGTTAATGGTTGGACTTGATGATCTTAAAGGTGTTTTCCAACCTAAATGATCCTAGGAATCCCAGCCAGAGTGGTCACTACAGTTCATGAGTGCATATGTGTGAAAGAAAAAGCAGAAGGGCACAGTGGAGATATGAGCTACAGTGACTGACTGTGCAGTTGACGCACCAGAGTCACCATTTGTACCAACCAGGCAGTAATGCTTGGGGCTGGGTTTTTTTCCTGTGACTGAGATGTGTTGCCAGTACTATCAATTACTTTTTCTATTTATTTGAATTAAATTAAGATCAACTCATCCCCATTTGTATTGGAACCCTCTGTAATGTGAATGTATATATATGTTTACATATGTATGTGTATTTATATCTGTGCATACCTATGTAGGATATGTGAAATTTTCCTGACACCCATAAAAGTACTCTATAGAAGACGAACTACATAAAAGGGGTGTTTTTTTGAGGGCTGCACAGAGGCAAGATCTGGGACAAACTTTGCAGGTTTTTTATCGCTTTTGAGCCTGTAAAAAATGCCATACAGCCTAATTAGAAGGATGCTACTAATTAGGGCTAGACATACTGCCCACTATTATTTGTCAAAGCAATTTACTAGCAGTAAAAAGCTAGAAAGCTTGAATCCCAATGCTAAGGAAGTTAGAAAGCAAATGGACATGGAACTAAATTGCTAACTTTATCATTTAAATTACCTCATGATTTTGAGTCAGTTTCAAGAGATTTGGTGAAGAGGTTTTGTGTTTTGTTTTGTTTTTTTAGTTTCAGTTAGCTGTGTTTGACATTAATATAAACTGATATACTGTTCCTTTTGTCTCTAGGAAACATTCTGACTCTACTGAGTAGGATTCCATAGAACAGGCTACTTCTGGGTCCTAGTATCCAGGCAGTAATTAGTGATAAAGAGAGAAGAGGAATAAAATTCACAAAACCAGGATTTTTTTTTATATCCACTGGTCTGGGCAACTTAGTCCAATTATTTGACGCATTTCACTTATATTATGAGCTCTTAGGCTGGAGAAAAAAGCACATAGTATGTCACCCTAAAAGCAAAGAAACCATTAAGCAACAGTACAAGGGAAGCAGTAATAGAATGGGGTGGTCATTATGATGGCACAGCTGAGCTTGATGGTGAGTTAAGTATCACAAGGTGAAATTGATGCTGCTGATCACGAGCAAGGCCAGTCTCTAATTTATCCCTTGATGACAACAATGGCTGGGGGTGGGGGGGAATGAATCATGCTTTAAATCAGTTTGCCTGTCCACCTACCTCCTCTGTGTCCTGTGTCCTCCTCAGTGATCTATAGGAATCCTTCCTTCTGTTTTCATAAAATTGAAACAGTGATAATAATGTTGGTAAATAATTTGAAGGCTGCAGAGTTTATAAACAGGGCACAAGAGAGGAGGGAAGGCTTGGATTCCTGAGAAAGCTGCTGACTTCGTACCAGGAAATATTCAGGATAAGCAAAAGGTTAGTAGAAATTACAAATAACAAATCATGTAGCTTGCTTGCTTGATAGTTTCTCCTCTGTTCCTCACATGTTTGTACAAATATGTCACGTTTGTTTTCAAAAGCTGACTAATCAGATATGGGAATATGATTCTAGAATTCCTCTTTGTGGGCTCAGCAATTAACATTCCAGTTGATTAATTACCTTTTATTATTTTTTTAAAGTATAGAGTCTGCGAAGAGTTCAGAAATGATACACAAACCAGAGGGGAGCTGATTCTTGCTTATGAAGTATTAGCAATACTGTTCCAACACTGTAACCCATGCTGCCTGAGATGTTTCTTACCTGGGCTTATAGCTTATTTTTCTTAGTTACTAATTAAGTTCTGTGTCTAATTCCCTTCCCCCTCCTGTGTCCAGCCCCATAATTTAACTATTTTCGTCTACTGTACTGGTTTGAGAAAACCTAGTCCTGAGTTTCAGGTGCGTCCCCTGCAGTCTGCGCCAGCTATGGTTAGTGCGATGTGAAGCTTCCAGTGATAGATCCTTACGCAAACAGGAAGAAATGATAAAGGTCTTAGAAAGTGACAAACTGAAAGTTGAAAAAACTCTCTGTGCTGTAGAATGGAGCATGACCAAACCTGCAGTTTTATAAAAATAATAATAAAGAAACAACTGGATGAAGAGCTCGGGTTTATTAACATCAGGCATGAAATCAGCCCAGCCACTCTTCAATACCCTGCTGTTCCCTGGGCAGGAATATCATGACTAAGGTGCTGAGTCTAGTCATTGTCTTTTGACATCAGCCATCTTTGCCTGGTAAGGTGATGCAATACCTGAGAAAACACAGAAATCCTGACACTGGAAACACCTGCCAAATAGTTGTGTGCAGTTCTAACTCAACCTCACTAACAACAGCGTGCAAAGAAGAGGATAGGGAGAAGCAGCATGTTCCCTGAGCTGTCCTAATCCTCTTCTCTCAGTCACTGCTGCTCTGTCTCTTGCTGTCTGGCATGCGGCAGGAAACATCGAGCTCATTTCTTACAGTGTAGGGAAGCAAAGTATGAGATACTGCTAACTGAAGGAAGCATAGTTTAAAGAATGTTCCTAGAGGGAATGTCTCTGCTTAGGTTTTAATGAACAGTCCAATATACAGGCATCACATGTGTAGATTCACTAGGGGAAAATACCTCGTCTGTGTTTCTAGCTACTTTTCTCCTGTAGCACACATGATAGTGGCCTATGTTTTGACATGAAAGGTCTGAGGGTCAAGTCCTTGCAACCTATCAACCACAGGTTTGTTGCATTCTGCTATCACTGCAGCAGCCTCTTGTTAATGCTGTTCAGGCTATGGAATTTTGAGTCCATGCAGCTGATGAGTCTGTGGGCAAAGACATTTGCTTCTGGAGTATGTGCGATCTTCCAGCCAGTCTGATAAAGAGTGACCCGGGCCACAGTCCTAATGAGGATTTTCCAAATCAACGTATTCAGTAAGGGACAGATAAGAGAGTGTGGAGCTTAGTAGCTAACCGTCTGACTGCAGCCGGGTGCTGTACAGAAACAGAAAACGTGAGTTTTCATTCAGTAACATGTGGACTGCTCTGCAATCCACTTCCTAATGTGTCCATCGCTTAGCATTTTTGGGTATTATAGCTATTCTTGATGATCTGGTTTAGTAATGTGAATGACTGTTTATATCCTTGAGTTGCTTTTTTTTTTTTTTTTGGCAGATTAAGATGAAAAAGTGTTAATTCTCTGTAACTATTGAAGTTCGTCTCCCTCCATCAACACAATTGAATTTTAACTACTCTATCAGATGGTGGCTTATAAAGTTACGTCCAGAGATCAGGAGTATTGTCAGTTGACTAAGTCACAAACTGCTCTTGGTCCATTTATTTTGCAAACTGCAACATTAAAATTAGATAGAATGAGTAAGAGAAACAATGTCAACCAAATTCCAAGAAAGGTGTTTCATAGAATCATAGAATACCAGCTTGGAAGGGACCTCCAGGATCATCTGGTCCAACCTTTCTTGGCAAAAGCCCAGTCTAGACAAGATGGCCCAGCACCTTGTTCAGCTGAATCTTAAAAATGTCCAATGATGGTGAATCCACTACTTCCCTGGAAGAGTATTCCAATGGCCGATTGTTCTCATTCTCAAAAATTTTCCTTTTGTGTCCGATCAAAATCCCCCCTGGAGTAACTTGCACCCATTACCTCTCATCTTTTCCCAGTGATTGCTTGTAAAATGGAAGTCACTGTCATCTTTGTAGCCACCCTTTAAATACTGGATAAGGTCTCCCCAAAGCCTCTTTTTCTCAAGGCTGAACAAACCCAATTGTCTCACCCTTCCCTCATACAGCAGGCTTCCCAGTCCTTTGATCATCTCTGTGGCCCTTCGCTGGATTCTCTCCAGCCTGTCTGCATCTTTTTTGTATAGCAAGGACCAAAACTGAACACCGTATTCCAAGTGTGGCCTGACAAGTGCAGAGCAGAGTAGGATAATCACTTCTTTACCTCTTCTGGTGATGCCCTTTGTTGATGCAACCCAGCATCCTGCTGGCTTGCTCTGCCACAGCAGCACGATGTTCACTCATATTGAGCTTGTCGTCCACCAGGACCTCTGGGTCCTTTTCTACAGTTTGGCAGTGTCCCCATCCTACCTCATTTTGAGACAAAAAGTGAAGCAAAGAAAGGCTATGCCTAACGAAGTCCCAAACCAGATCTGGCATAATCAGTCCATATTCCTAGAAACAGTGTGGATAGAATTGGCAGAAGACTAGGGAAGGCTAAATTACAGCCACAGGTTATTGATCAAAGTTTGAAATGCACGGAATGTCTTCCTGCTAGGAAGTTCTCTTTCTCACTAGTAAGTTTTCTTTCTCAGCTGTGAATATGTAAATTGCAAAGATCACTTCTGTTCGGTCTCTTTCTGCGATCTGCAAGAGGATCTGTGGTAGCATGAGTTATTTACTTACAATTTGAATTTCATGTTTCAATTTCAAGATGTTGCGTAGGGGCGATATGACAGGAGATTTCCGCTAGCCTGTAGAACTTTGCTTAGGAGACTTGCCATGCTTTTCATCTCTAGGTGACTTGCTATAGCGAAAGTGGTCCCAGTATGCAAGGAAGTGTCGGGGTAGGTTTCTTGCACCTTGGTGCCTGTCTGAGACACAATGCAGACTCTGGAGAAAGCAGTTTTCTAGAAGGTCTTCTGAATAAAATGCCCCTTTTAGGTATTCATGCCAGCTACTTTTTTTAATGTTCTGAATGAGAGAAGACAGTTCAGGCACTTTGTCTGCAGGAAGGAAGCAATTACATTATTAGCACTTTGAGAAATTAAATGATGTAAGTTATGGCAGAATAAGTTTAGCAAAATGTTATAATGTAAGAAAACAATTAAAAAGAATTATATAAGGTTGGGTGGCTTCTTTATTGTGATAGAGTGAGCAGTTAATTGATTGTCACATTGCTATAATGTACCAGGGCAGTTGTGAGAGCAAATAGAGAAATCTCTGCTCAGGTTGTCTTGAGACAAAGTGCAGACAGAGACATGTCTTCTAGGGAAATGGGGGTGAGCGGCAGTCTGCTACCCTCAATTCCTTTTCCCTGTATCCTGTGAAGAGACACAAAGTACAGAGAAACTCCCTATCATTCTCCTCAGATTCCAAGGCCTGATGCTGCAAGATTACATTTAGCTCTCCTCATGACAGCAATGTGGGAAGCAGAAGTGCTTCAGAATTCGATCCCAAAAATGGGAGAAGCACAGAGGTTGCTCTATTGGCACTGGCAATGGAGTCCTGCAGCTTTGTACTAGTCCTGCCACCAGCATCCTGCTTCTTTCTGAGAATGCTCATGAATCTGCAAACCCTCCTGGGCTGTTAGTCAGATCTTTTGTGAAAGAAGCTGGAAGAAAATTATATCCTTTCCCACAAGCCCATTGCACTTCCTTTAGCACAAAGAGAAGCAAGTAATTTCTGGCCAGGAAAGCAGCTGTATTGGAGGAAAGGAAATTAAGCTAGAAGTAGCGAGTTGCAAATCACTCATTGTTGCTCTGAAGAATTGGTTTCTTCAAATATTTGAAGACAACTCTGTGCTTGCTGGTACTCATAGATTTTACACTCTGCACAGGCAGTACTGCCTCTCCTGCTTCTTTTTTAGTATAGCTCGTACATCTGCTGTGACTGCTTGGGCCCTGTCCTGCAGCTTCGTGAACCTCAGAAACAAACCCAAAAAACCTAAACTAGTATCGGGTCATAGATGGCATCCCCCAGGGCAGATCAGGAGCACATGTGAACACAGGCAGCCTCACCAGTCTGTCTCTGGGGCTGGGAGGAGTGTTGGGGCAGGGAGTCCTGCTTGCAACTCCACCACTGCCTGGCTCTGGGTGAGCTCTCTCAACTTCTGTGCCTCAGTTTCTCATCTGCAGAGAGGCAAGATATCTGTATACTTCATGGACACTGGAGATGCACCATTAATTAGTGCATGCAGAGTACTGAAGTTGACCAGAAAGGGGAAAGGATCAGGTTAAATTCCATTGCAATGAAGGTTATAATAATTATAAGCATAGTAATTGCTTTTCTATAATATGAATTGGCACCTTCATTGCTCTAATTGCAGAAATCATAGCAACTTCTCCCTAAATGTCTACGTGTTACCGCTTAAAACAAAGGCACTGAAAGGTATGTGCGGGTGAAAGATACGCATAGGCCATCACTCTGCAAAGTGTTATGGATTTGGGGAAAAGGCTGGAAGAGAGTTGTGACTCTCACAGACTCTCACACAGCTTGAGCAGCATGAAGAATATGATGCTGAGAAAAGCTTAGAGGAGCTCAGGGCATGGAGCCTGCGTTGTTCAGGAGTCAAAAGGCAGCCGTACCTTTTTTTGTAAGGCATTTGAAGAAATGCCTGCCTTGATTACCAATTTGTGCTTCTAACAGACATGGCCTTAAGACTCCCAACCGTTCTTTCATATAGGATAAGGCAATGGTATGAGGCATTAAAAGTCAAGAGTATGAGGGTAGGGCCCCTCAATGTAGTCAGGTCTGCAAGCTCTGCTCTTTCGCTTTCTTTACTCTACTCCTCAGTTTTCACTGTTGGGGGGAAAAAACCAAACAAACATCTGCCCTAAAACACTCTGCTCAGTTTTGTCTTGAAAGTGGTGATGTCCTGGCTTCATCTGCTCTTGTGATGCTGGCTGTTACGCAGTTCTTCAGTTGGGGGATATTTGTGTGACTGCAGCAATGACCAGAGATGAACGCAGAGTCACTACTGGAATAAGGTGTCACATGCAAGAAGTAGGGGATTTTGTCAGCCACACTTGGCCGTGCCGCTGACTTGCTGTACTGAAATGAAAAAGGACAAAAAACAACTGAGGTAGTAAGGAGGTAAAGAAGGTGCTGGTAATCACGCACTCAATCAAGGCAGGAGAGCGCAACCCAGACTTCACTTACAGATGTACGGAGCCAGGGTACCAAAGCAAGACACACGGCTGTTAGCAGGTACTAGCAACTCAACCCATTATGGTTGAAGTAACCACCAATAAAACCTAATCAATGAAATCCCTTTTAAGTTGGCTGGATCAGTGACCCAGAAAATAGCTCCCCTGCAGAAAAGGAAATGATAGTCTATAAAGTGAGAAGTCAATGGGAAAAAATCTATTAAAGCGAGGGAGCTATAAGGAGACCTTTGGTGTTAACTGAAACCTTTTGGAAAGAAGCCACAAAACTCACAGCAGAGTGTTAACCCTCCAAATGCTGTCATGACAGGAAAGAGCCATCTGTCCTGCTGTAGTCCCGTAGAGGGCACTGCAGACAGCCCCACTCCCACCTTGGTAATTTGCTCATTTGCCAAGGAGATGCCTATCAGGTGGAAAGAGATGCAGCAGAAATACCAGGGCAATCAGTCAAGATTTCAGCCTTAGCTGAGAAGTTCCACAACAGGGAATTGCAGAGTACCCGACAGTGTAGGTGGTGATAATGGTGATCACTGGTCTAGTGACAGGCTCATCTTGCAAGACTTTGAACTAATTTCTCCCGCTGACAAAGAGTCAATTCACAGTACATATAAATTTATCACTCAGCTTTTCTGTACTAAAGAAGTCAGCCAGAAGCCTAGCAGTCAGCATGGCATCTTGAGCCTAAGACAGTACAGAAGATTAATCTGGTGGACCCAAGAGTGCATTATGAAGGAAAGGGTTTTCTGGCACCCAAACGCAAAATAACCCACCCAACAAAAGAAGCTAGAAAAAAAAAAAATTCCATTTCTCATAGGATTCTTCTTTTGGTCCCAGAAGCAGCTTTCCATTGTCTAGCTTTAGACAGTACTGATTGATTGTTAAGACTAGAAGACAAAAAGCAGGAGTCCCTGCCTTGCTACTGCCTCTTATCAGGAAATTGCTCTGTTATGTCAGAAACTAAACAGGGAGCCAACAGACATGGGAACATAATTAAATCACAACAAAACTGGGAAAAGCATCTTGAAAGAAGTTATTAACATGGGCCTCCTGAAAATCTAATAATTCAGATTATGCTATGCATTAAATTCCAGCTAAGCTTAATTTGGCTCAATTAACTTGCAAAATATTTTTATAAAGTGCTAGATCATCTGCCACCCCCATTCATTACATAAAAATGAAGAGAATTTCAGTGATGCAGAATAAGTCAGGTATCTAGGAAAATTAGTTATCCAGAGCTAGATCTTGATCAATCAATACAGACTTTATTCTGGCACATGAATCCCAGTGAAGAAGCTAAAAACATCCATGTGGAAGCAGAAGTATCAGTCAAATCTGTTTCTATGTTTTCAGTTTTAAAAGTATTGGAAGTAATAGAGCAAATCTGTCCCCTGGGACACTTAGCCCCTTTTGCTTTTCTCTTTGCTTGCTTCCTCTGACTTTTTTATTACATGTAAGAAGAAAAGAGTGGGGGCAGGGGAAGAAAGCTTGTAAACACCAGGAGACTGGTTGAAAAACATGTGTAACCTCTTGATACCCTTTTGAAAAGCAACAAGAAAAATCTATAGAATTACAATTTGAGAAAACTTATTTTCTAAAGAAGCTGCGTTGGGACTGCAAGGTCAGAGAGCTGCAGGAGCTGAGATTTTTCTTCCTGTTAAAAGTCCAGATCCTGAAAGTCTGAAAAGAGGGTCAGATTTTTACCTTGTTTTCTTTATAAACTGTTTCGTCCTGGTGTTTGGCCAAGTAGGCATGCCAGAGAGAACTTGGTGCTTAGTGAGGGGAAGAAGTGAGTCATCCATTTACTGCACAACACGTTTTCTGAATGTAGCCCCTGATGGGGTGGGGTTTGTGCTTCTTTGCCAGACAAACTAGTATATGGTATACTGGAAACCTAAAGGTATACAAACATAATATGTATTTTATATTAATTTAATTTAAAATTCACTATTTAAAAGCCATTAAGTCAGCATAAATGTGCCTCTGAATAGTCCACTCTTGGTCTTGAAGGAGTAAATAGTGTATTCTTTTTCTGACTGTAGGTATATTTATATGGGGAAGCTAGGAAAATCCCCTTCCTAACCCCACTGTAAGCGATGGTAAATGGTAAAAGACACGAGGAGGTATCACTCTTCAAGACATTTATTTTTCCTTATAATAATTTTCAGTGTAAGAATGTTTTAGGAATTGTTTACAAGAAAAAAAAACCCATAAATTTCCCAACCAATTCTGACAATGTTTTAAAGCACCTACCAATTACTTCTGTTTGTCAGAGTTTCCAGTGTAAATTCATGGTGATTCATGTTACTTGCCAGATACTTCTTAGGGGGAGCTCTGCTGTCTGGTCAGGTTGTTGCAGCACCTTCCTCCTTTTCAGAGCCCTTCCCTTTATAAGAGACCGTGATGGCCCCTTCTGAAAGCTGCTGAAGTTATGGAGTACAGGGCCTGGCAAAGCCACGTGTCTCATATGAGTAACCCAGCAGAGCACTGGGTTGCTTTGAACTTTCACTCCACGTACACTTCTCCACCGTCCAAAGCTTTGCTTCTCCCTCGGCGTTTAATCCTTTTGCAGACTTGGACAAAGGAAAAATACTTCTTTGGCTTTTAAGAGGCTTTCAGCTAAAATGAGGTCAGAGATGGTGGTTCCCATGAAAGGCTGAATCAGCATGTCTCATCTGTCTCAGAGCCGCAGTGGCCGTGACCACTCCGGTACTGACACATCTCAGTCATTCATTGCAGCAGCTGAGGCTCAAGGGTGTCATGGTTCTCTCCTAACTTGTGGTACATGTGGTGGTCTGAAAAGTGAAGTTCTAGCATGCCTGGGTCCTGAAAAACAAGGGTCCCTACTGTCCTCACCCCAGTGCGTCAGAGGCCTTTGTGGAAAGGGGCACTGCTTTCTGCCTTACGGAGGAAGACATACACTTTAGAGCAGGAAATAAAAATAAAAAAATTACACTCAAACTCGTAGATCCCAGAAGCTTTTGCAGCCTGGCAGCATGCCCTTGCTCCTCTGACACAAATCAGACGGGAGGAGGGAGTAGCTGATCCATGGATGGTTTTCTTTCAACGTCTGTATGGTAAGAAACACTTCCCACCTTGGGCGCAGTACGGGGTATACCAGTCACGATGCTGCTTGATTTGTTGGGAGGGATAACGAGGAGTTGCTTGGAGCATTGCTGAGTCCTGTTTTGCACTCCCTTTATCACCTGCAGTCACCCCAGCTCATCCTTCCCTCCTGCCAGTGAAGGGACTTTGTGGTCTTCTGGCGAAGGTGTCCCTTTCAGCAAACCCTATGCATCACGGAACCTCCTGAGCAAAGACAACCTCCTGTGGCTCCTCCTGTTTACTCCAGCAAAGAACGAAGTGATTAATGAGGCCAGAACATCTCTTTTCTCCCCAGATCCACAAAAGAGGCACAGCTGAATAAATACCTCATGTTATTGTGGTCTGCTCGGTTGGGAGTTAAACCGCAGGTAGCAAAGAGCACTGCCAAATGTGTAGTTACTGCCACGCTCTGCATCCACAGACAATCTCACAAATGGCAGCAAGACAGAAAGATTTATGAGGACAAAGTTACATTTCTAGCTGCCCCTGTGCTGGAACTGGAGCACTCTGGGCTTCCGCTAGGGGCAGGGGACGACTCGGTCCCATGCTCTTCTGCCTTTAGATGAAGTCTCCGAGATGTAGCATAGATGATTCAGTGTAGGCTGTTTTTTGCATTGTCGGTCATCTCTGCCATTATACAGCATTTTGCACCCCTCTATAGTGATAATTCATTTTCCTAAGAAACTTTATATATTTTGGGCTCATATCCCAGTGGAGCAGTATGCTAAGACCCTCTTATGGCACAGGACGGTAAAGGGGTAATGCACTTTCCCATCAGCCAGCAGGTGAAGGTATGTGTAAGACTGGGTTAAATAAGAAGCCCAGGATCCTACAGGGAGTTCTTATAACCACCACTCCGGGGCTTCAATGATTTTTCTTTCTTTCCTTCCCTTCCTCTGCCTATTTTGATAGATATTAGCTGATTTTTCTGCTTTAAAAAAATAAGTATCTTTGGACAAAATTTTCTCATGAAATGACTTCTGTGCAGGTAAAATCTTTCTATTTCTTAGCTACTGAAGAGGTAGCATAGAAAAAGGTGGACATGCTGGAATGAGGTTACTTAATTTTAGTTTGTTTTTTTTTTTTTCCTTGAATAACATGAATTGCAAAACAATGAGTTCAGCTGTGCTGCTTACTCTCAGGTAGATTAGCCTTCTGAGTGGTCTGTATTTTCCTGTGACTCCTGTCTTCTCTTAGTGCTATTCTTGTCCAGTTCAAGGAGCTCCTCTGCACTTTGTAGCTCTAGAATAATTGTGAATTGGTCTTCCTAAATGGAATATCAAATCCTTTGAGCTGAGGCTAACATTCTTTAACATAAAGCTATTAAACCTATGAAAGATGCTGCTCTGTCTCTCAGTCAATGTGGTGGCTAAAGCAACATGAATGCTCGGTTTCATGTGCTATAGGGGTGGGGCTTTTTACTTTTGGTTTTGCTTGCTTGTTTGTTTGTTTTTTTAAAAAAAAAAAAAACAACCACCAAAACACCAAAAGAGCCCAAGATAACAGTACAAGTCCTGCAGTATAACATCTTATTCCTGCTGTCTGGGAGGTACGTGAGTGCTGGAAGGAGTAGGAAAGCATCATCTGTGACCTTTTCAATCTCTGTTAGTGCTTTTGCTCTCCACAGGTTGTTTCACAGACTTTTGTCTGAATGCCAACAACAAAATGGGGATTAAAAAACTAAACCGAAACAATGAAAAAGAAACAAAACTTAAGTCTTCAGGATGCATACAGTGCTTAGGTGTGATAACACGCTACCAGGAGACAACTGCCTCCTTTCCTCTCTTTTAGAAAAGCGGTACACGGAAGGCTGATTCCCAATGGTTGCACACTCAATGTACCGCGTTTCCAGACCTTCACAGAAGGCGTTGAGGTTAAAACTTGCACTAATGTCTGGTGGAATCTTGAACTGCAGATGGAGTAATTTGAACAGCATGCCTGGCTGTTTACTAAACCTGATCATTGTCAGTCTTGCGCATACCTTTCTTCTGGGACGTGACAAGGCATAGCTGTTTGTAGTTGCTCTAGTGGTAACACTATTTCCTGAAATAAGACATTTTCAGGACTGATTGTAAGGCTCGGCCTCTTTGCTGGGCTTTCCAAGCTTGTTGAAGTACCTCTTGGTATAGGAAGGCGAAAGGGTGTGCCCAGAGTTTGTGTTCAGTCGCTGGTTTCACTGGGCTCATGAATGGCTGCATCTTGTGTAAGGAAGAACAGGATACAACGTTAGCAAGAATGGAGAAGCCAAGTCGTAACTAGGAAAGAAAACACCAACGATTTTTTTTTTCCCAAAGAAAATCAGTATTGAATGAATTTATTTTCATGTTATATTTAACTTCTGAAGTGTGTTAAAGTGCCTCAGACTTGAAAATAGAGTAACTCTTCTGTAATACTTTTCTAAAGCCCATAGAGAAAAGAAAGATGTTGATTCAAGATACGCAGCAAAAGGCCTGGGGGAACCTGCTGAAGGCTCCTGCTGTTTAGGGTCATGGGTTACGCTGCACAGCCTGCTGACTTGGGATCAAGCTCAAGGTTCTTGAGTGATGGAAAAACGTTTGACACTATTTCAGTGAGCCTAGCTTGTTAACGTGAGCCAGCTGAGTGAACACAGAGACACCTTAACTAGGATTAATCCCACCTTCCTCTGAAACTTCCAAACATCTTTTTTTTTTTTTTTTTTTTTTTTTTCTTCCTCCTGTCAGATTCCAGACAGATGAAATTTTCTTGGCGTAGATCCATTCCTGGCAACATCTCTCCTCTGAATCAAGATAAATCAGGACTTGAAGGTTAACTGACTGACAGTGTGGGAAGGGAAGGTGCCTGGCTCTGTAGATCAAATACAGCCTCATCTGCCCACTACTCTGCCTTCTCCCTCATGTCTTACTTGTGCTATTTCTCATTTTCTGGAAAACACCAATTTTAATTTGATTCCAAAGGGTGCTGAGCCTGGTTGATACTGTTGTTCATATGATAGTGTCAAGAGTGAGTACATTCCTCAGATCATAAATCATCTCAACCTGACCCCAATTAACTACAGACCCTGGATTTCATTTCTCTCAGTTCTTACCAGCCATAACAAATTAGGTCATTCTGTGGCAGCGAGACATTGGAGCAGACACCACTGGGAAAGTCACAGGGGACTCTGTGATCCAGTTATGTTACAGGAAGAGTGAAGGAGATGGAATGGGTCATATCTTCCTATTGCTTTCTAAATAGGAGCTATGGGATACTTGGCAGCACAGTTAAAGGAATTTCATAAGGATACAGGAAAACTATATATCTTGAATTTTTGTTCAAATTTTGGTCACATAGGGAATGAGGCAATCTTTGACACCTATGGCTACCTATCTTGCATAAAATGATTTAGTTGTACCTGTCCAAGCCCTTGTGCAAAAATCCAGCCAACCAGTTGAACACATAATGAGCTCAGATGTGCATTATAGACATCTGAACTGCTTTTCCCTCTTGAAGACTCCCTCATTTTTAAGCAATATGCTGCAAAATTGCATGGTGCTTGTATAAGTACTGTGCCTCTGGCACTTAATGCACTTAGAAAATGCGCTGCTGGAGAGGTGATGGTTGATAGATCTCTCAGCTTTGAGAGATTCTTCTGAACTAGTACAGCAGCATTGAGAAGGATTCATTGTTCTGTGGAATAAGAACTTTTTGAGCTCAATGCAACCCAGAAATCAACAAGCGGAGGAAAGGGTGTTGAATCCATCACTCCAGAGGCTGAGATTTATTCCTTGAATTTAACGGGAAAATCCAAATGACTCTTTCTTATAATTCACTGTTTTCACTATGTTGTTTTACCAATAACTTTTATCTTGTTCATTTAATATTATGTCATAAAAGTGCAGTAACAATACAATAATGGTGAATAATTGGAAATTCTATCCCTATGGAAAAGCAATCAGATCGGTTCTCTAAGGACTACCAGCTGGAGAAATTTCCTAGGTACACTAGATCCCTTCTTCTTTAAAAAGCCCATGTGATAAGATGAAAAGAGATGCAGAATTGAATCGCGGCTGCACAAGCCCTTTTGAGGAAAGATCTAGCTAAGGAGATGTCCATGCTGTCTGTGACTCTCTGAAGTTCCACATTTCTAATGCCCCTACCTCACAGATGGCTTGTATCCTAGACTGGGGCAGACCACCAAAATCCTTTATTAATATACTATTGGTTATGGCATAGATATTACAAAGCACAGAAAAAAAGGAAGATTTTGCAGAATGGGCCTTTGCAAACTGGAACCAGGGCAGAAATATAGAGCTTACATTTTGGATTAGTAATTTGTTTATAGGCAAGTCCTAAGAGCAGAAAACTTTCAGGCTGAGTGTGAACAGATCATCGTGTTTTCTGACATAATTCTTGGCACGCAGCAGTGGTGCTGTACGCTGCCCTTCCCTCACCTGCTGCGCAGGGAGTTGGAAGTTCGCAATTTGAACACATAACTTAGTCTGCAAACACCAGTCACTTGCATGTGCCTTCACCCCTGCTGGGGCGGGAACGACCAACCTTAAAGGGGATGTTTAACATGTTTAACATGTGTAACAGAAGACATAAGTGACCACAGGCAGGAAATCCTCAGAGATGAGAGCAGGGGCTGAACTGAGCAGCAGTATGCACTTACACACTATTTCCAGTATCTGGCAAACAATCAAGGCAGGCGCCCAGTCCACCTTCTTCCTGTTGTGCCTGAACAGCTTCTTGCAAAGTCCCAGATATTCTAAGAAACACTCTCATGGTCTACATTCTGCAGTTCTGCACCTAAAAGCCCAACAGATACCCTAGAGCAAGAGAAAAGCAGCTTGCAGTGCTGCCAGTAGCATGCAGTGGAGGTGCAGCCATCTCAAGCACTGCAGCACTTACACTCATGACCAGACTTTAAATTCTAAGGCTTAATCTGTGTATAGAGTATACAGGTGCGTTTTAAAATATATGCATTATCTTCTTACATGCCCTTATCTTCACTGACTTCAGCAATGGCCTGATTTCAAATTATATAAAACAGGGACAAACATAATGAAAGCAAGTCAGAGTTGCCAACGTTCACTGCATTTGAACTTTGCTCTCCCATAAGTAGCTGTAGGACAGAAAAATATGGCCATTAGTGAGTGGTGTGCCAGTCTGGCAAGTGGTGGGATAGGTTATTTAGTATTTAAAGAAATGCACTCTCAACTTTAGCAGCCACTTTCACACTTGAAGAATAAAGCATTTTCTGTTTGTTTCCAATAAAAATTTACCTGCCTTTAACTGTGGTGTATGCCATTGCCTGCTTCTCAATAGAGTAACGTAGTTCTTACTTGTGAAACTTCATACTGTTAAATGCAATGAGCTCATCCTTTTTCTTGGCATCGTCTCATCTTGATTCTGGCAGAGAGACAATGAAATTACAGCAGAGAGACTGTAAAAAGAGAGCTCATTTTTCTCCTAAAAATAATGCTAGTCAAGTTGGCTGTAGCAACTGTGAAGGAAAGTGAAAATTCATGTCAAGTTTCATATTTGAAGTTATACACAGATTCCAAATCCAACGTTGTTACCCTTGCGTTGTTTTCTAAATGATGAGTTATATTCTTCACAAATGTAAAAGACAGCAAAGCAATTGCAACTGGAACAGAACAGTTCAGTTGGAAGGGGCCTGCAATGGTCATCTAGTCCAACTGCCTGACTACTTCAGGGCTGACCAAAAGTTAGACCATACTGTTCAGGGCATTGTCCAAATACCTCTTAAACACCAATAAGCATGGGGCATCAACCACCTCTCTAGGAAGCTTGTTCCAGGGTTTGACCACCCTCTTGGTAAAGAAATGCTTCCTACTGTCTAGTCTAAACCTCCCCTGGTGCAGCTTTGAGCCATCCCCGCGTGTCCTGTCCCTGGACCTCAGGGAGAAGAGCTCAGCACCTCCTTCTCCACATCCCCTCCTTAGGAAGCTGCAGAGCGCAATGAGGTTTCCCCAGGGCTTCCTTCTCTCCAAATGAGACAAACCCAGAGTCCTCAGCTGCTCCTCGGAGGACGTGCCTTCCAGCCCTTCACCAGCTTGGTTGCTCTCCTCCAGATGGTTCAAGCACCTTAACGTTCTGAAGTGGTGGGGCCCAGAACTGCACACAGTACTCAAGGTGAGGCCGTGCCAAGGCTAAATACAGTGGGATAATCACCTCTTTTGGCTGGCTGGTTATACTGTGTTTGGTGCGCCCCAGGATGCGTTTGCCCCCTTGGCTACCAGGGCACACTGCTGGCTCCTCTCCTGATCTATACTGGTGTCTGGCGTTCCTCCTTCCCAGGTGTAGAATCCGGCATTTGTTCTTGGTAAATTTCATGCCATTGATGGTTGCCCAGTGCTCCCATCTGTCTAGATCCCTCTGCAACCGTTTTAACTGTTTCTCAATATCCAGGGCCTGGTCTCCAAAGGACAAGTTTTTGACTGGCCTCAGAATTTTTGACATGTATGTGGTGTTTCATCTTCAGTTCAGGGAAGTTTCAGGCACAGCTTCCTTTCCAGCTGCTCTCTCAACTTGTTACTGCCTGAGAAATTCTCACAATGCAAAAAGAAAAGAAATACTAAAGAAATTATTGCGTATAAGCAGTAATGAGATGCTGTGGGCCAGACTCTGATCTCTCAAAGATGACTAGAGTTATTCCTTATAATAACATCAGGATAAGAACAATATTGGTATTGATCTACCGGATCAGGGTTCCAGACATCTCGGGTCCCTTACTAGCGCTCTTCCAGCATTGGACGAGTCGCCACGTTACAGTTAGAGAAGGAGAGTACATGGGACTAACTTTACTTTCTTCTTGATACGTACCTCTTTTAAATGACAAAATGCCTTTGAGACAAGGCCTGCTCAGAGCTGAACACCGCAAGGATCTGGTCTTAACTAATACATCATGGTGCTACAAAACGTAAAGAGTAAAAGACTCAGTGTTTTCCACTGAGTTTGTTTCCCCTGTGTCTTTTTTGGATTTTATGAACAACTGTGCTAGAAATGGGAGGCTTGTTCTCTTAAGAAATCTTGTAAAAGCACAAGAAGAATTTAATTATTGCAGTAGAATGACTTTTTTCATGCTTATTTATCTAATGTTTGAATGGTTGGAAATGTCTTCTCAGTATGTGCATTAAAGACTTCCTGCCTGGAGTGTGCAGAGGACTCTGAGCATTCACAGGATATTAAACAGATTCATAATGGAACCTAACAGTATAAACATGTCTTCAGCGCAGACAGGAATGCCACAAACCCTTATGTTGTGTAATGTAAAACATACCCCGGTTGTGTCTGTGTTCTCTTCTGCAAATAAACAAAGGAGAGATGGGCCTAAAATGTTTTCCTGAGACAATTTCTCTTCTCATTATTTCATTCTCTTTTTAATAGATTTCATTTTTTAAGGTGATACTTTAAAGAACTTTGTTATAACTTTGCTATAACTCAGTCCAGCTACATTAAGGCCTCTTGAAGGCAGCGAGTAGCCTGACACAAGTTCATGCTACTAGTCCTTTTAACTAAGAAGTCTTATTTTACACTTTGTGTCATTTTCTGGGTAGAATCCATAGGATAGAGTATTGGATACATATGTATCCAACATATGCTGGAAACGTTTAAACTAAAACAGTCCTATGACTAAAAGTATATTTTGGAATTCTTTTTCTCTCTACTTTCTATTTGCAAAATCCTTTCCTCCACCTCCTCTATGGCGTCTGACATCACTTTTTTCATTTTTAAATCCCTCAGCTATTTCCTAGGGCTGCACGCAGCTGCCTTAGCTCTGCTCTTTCTGGCAGGGCTGATGAGCAGTTACCGTACCGTTAGGGGAGAGGTACCATCTTTGCAGCCCGCAGCCAACCACAGGTCATGCGAAAGAAAGAGTCACTGTTGTCCTTCTCTCCTCCTTGCGTGTAAGACTGATCCTATAACCTATTTAAAAACCGATGCGCAGCATGCAAAATGAATATATTGGTAATTGTTCATGAGAAACCTGAGGTAAAGGAGCACCTGAGCTAGTGCTGTTGCAGAAGGATAGAAAAGGAGCAATGCTGGTACTGGAGCGCAAGCTCTTAAACATGAGAGTTCAGTTTGTTAAAAGTTTTCCTTATTGCCATGTAATGCCAGAATTCCCTTAAACTTTCTGTCTTTCTCCTTCCCAACATGTGAGAATGCCCCGCCAGGTCAGATCAGACTCCTCTGTTTGGCGTGCTGTCTTCTTTCCACCGTGTCTAGTACAGGCTCTACACAGCCCCGTTGGCCATGCGCCCGTAAGCACATCTCGACATGCCCATCAACCACAGCGCGTAGTGCCTGCGTGGCTGAGCACGGCCAGCGAGCGCCTGGGGCAGGCCGCGTTGTGTTTCAGGTGCTCGTGGTGGCAGTTGTAGCCCAGAGGAGCTGTGAGGGTTGCTAACGCCAAGGACTGACACGGAGAGGGTCCGTACAGATCTGCCTGCCTGGGGACAAAAGCAGTAGTGTATTCCTCTCGGACTTGCGTTTGGGTTCTGTTCTGGACTCCACCTGTCACAAATAAGGGTAGCAACCATTAGAACACTTGAAGTGGAATAATCAGGGAGTGCAACTTTTGGGTCTTCCCTATTGGCAATGTAGCATTCTTTATTTTTACTCGCTCTTGTCTTGTTTGAAGGCCTGCTTCCAGCTTTCTGTGAAAATCAGGAGTTTCCCTGCCATAAATTTCATGGAAAAGCTGTATGATTTCCTCTCAATGATGTGTAAAGCTGCAGATTGCAGTCAGGTCTGAGTATATTAAAGCAGATACCTTGAGCAAAAATGAGCTAGCGGTATGCAAGCATAGACTGAAGTTAGCCACACTGAAGGAAGGAATAGTAGGGCTGACCTTGGGCACAAGCAGAACTTGACCTGAGCAAGAAATCTCAAAACACTTGAATGAAGCTCAGCTTCTTGAGCTACACTTTTTCCCAGAATCTCCTTTGCAATTAACTTCAGACAGAAACAATCACAAATAATTATCAATGGTGAGTGATACTTCTTTTCCCCAGAAAATAACTTCCTGGCCAGATTTGTTAGTGACCCTGAACACTGGGACCACAGGTTTGTCCTCTTCCCTGCCTGCAGTTAAGGAAAATGGATGGAGCAATGAAATTAGACCTGATAGATTTTTCTTCTTCTGAATTGGAAACTGTGCACAGATCCTCATCAGTTACATCACTTTTCTTGATCGTCTCGCATGAGAGGAATATAGAATGGAAAGGGTTGAAATGTAGATATATAGAAAAGAGTCAAAATATAGAAATATAAAATGAAAAGTGGATGAAAGTGTAAAACTGTAAGGACGTTTGTGGTGGGTATTAAAAGGAGGAAACAATCCTTTTTCTGGTGCCTCTCCAGTCATGGACTTCACTGTAGCCTTGCTGGGCTAACACTCACCTGGTGATAAATTCCCAGGTGTAAGAAATACTCTGCATGTGGGATTCCGGGTGACATTATCATGGGGCATGAGTGTGGGGCATTGGAGTCTTTCACTGAATTAAAAATTAAAGGCTGTAAGACAGTGTCAGTGTCAATTCACTTGTCTGTTTCCTGCTCCAAAGCCAGGGACTCATGGCATAATTGAGGGAGGTTTGAAAAATGTTTCTTCTTTACAAAGGAAAGAGAGACATATGACTCAAACCCCCACGGTATGAAGTCACCATCCTCTGTTACTCAGTCCCGTTATCTCTTTGCAATCTGTGCCCAAAGGAGTTTCCAGACAACCGCCTGCTTGTCCTTGTGTAAAAGTTATTTAAAAAAATAAAATAAAAATTACAGTATAGAAGGAGAGAATAGTGGCGGAAAAGTCTGTTCCCATATGAAAACCCTTCCTTCATGTAGAAATTAAAACAATGTGGCATTGTGTGGGGGGAGGGTGAGGAAAAGAAGTTGTAGGGCTCTGCAGACACCTGCCCATACCCAGTACTGTAGTGGAAACTGCCCCATCATAATTCACAAATACAGCCTGAAAGGTGATAGCCTGATGCTGAGATTATTTTACAGCCACACTAGGCAAGTTCCAGTCAGACAGAAGCCATTCTACTGTAATCACTGGAAGAAAATGGATTTCCTGTCTATCTGCCCTAGAAGTGCTGTATGGATCCAGTATTCAGAGCCCAGTCACTAATGCAGACATATAATATTTCTTGAAGGGGCTATACGCTTTCCTCAAGGGAAGAGAATTACCCAAAATATGAGATAGTGGCTGATGAAACTTAATATGAGCCCTGCTAGAGTTGGGGGAAGAAAGTGGGGTAATTGAAAAATTGTGTGTCTGTTCCGTAAGCTGCCCTGATCCATTGTGTGTGCTTGTCTCCATGCGTAGGAAATTCTACTGGAAGTAGGATTTGTTAGGTCGGCTTATGTAGAATGTGACCCAGTCAAAGTCTCTGGCTGTGAAGTGTTTCCAAAAAGGGCTCTCTTGTTTTTCAGACAGTGTGAACTCTGAAGGGTTCGGTTCCTTAGTCACGCCATGCATCCCCAGTCAGGAGGACTGCATGTGTGGGGACTTTAAGGACTCTCCTCATTAGCTCATGACAGGGTGGGAGGTTGGAGGAGAGCTGGAGGGGGAACATGCCCTTTCAATAGCTATCCCTCACCCCACTTGCCACCCCCGTGCTCCGGGTACAGCCGCGTTTCCTGCAGCACCCTGTGTGCCAAGCAGGGAGCAGCACGACATCTCTGTGCCACCAGACCTGTTTCGTCTGTGAAAGGGAAGAAATTAGTTGTTTCCCAGGGGCTGGGATGTGGAAGACTATTGAAAGGTGGGAACGCAGGAGTTCTTGGCTAGGAGGGGAGGAATTCTGTTTTGGGTGACAATAGAAACATGAGATAAAGGTGATCAAGTGGAGCTCTGGCCACCCCCAAGTCCTCTGCTTTTGTGTCAGTAATAACGGCTCACTCTCCGTAAAAATCTATTGCTAAACACAAGCACATAATTTCCACTACTCTTTTGGTAAAGGTAAAATGGCTGTGTGAGCTCAGCAGCTAGCACAGTGCCCTATGTGAGGGCTTTACGTGTCTCCACCGTGTGTCATACACACACAGATTCTCAAGCTGCCCGTAGACCAATGACATGTAAAACATATGTGATGCTCCATGAGACGTGGCAGCTCTAGAGACCTTTAGGAGGCAGTAGGACTTTCAATGGATTGCATTTGAACCAGGTTTTTTCCTGTGTAAAATACTGAGAAACCTCTGATTGTTTTTCCCCAGATTTCCAGCCTGTTGTAGTTTCAGCTGAACACGTCGTCTTCCACAGAAATACATTTCTCTGCCATCTGGTGTGCGTTAACCTTTGCACTCCTTAACAAAACATTAGGCTTTTCTGGCCATCTGATAAGGTGTATCCAGTGAACAGAGAAAAATGGCAGGTTAGGGGTTTTTTCCACATTGCATTGACAGAAACTGTTGTTTCTACAGCAGAGCAGTGTCTCAGCAGAGATTAATGTTTGGTGTCGCTCCCCTAGACCCAGGAAGACATGACCATACTTGGCCTTAGGAGGTGGAAAGGGAGAGCTTCTAGTTCTGACAGAAACTGCAGGACTGCTTCCATAATGGGTGAGAAGGAAACCCCAACCAGGGGAGCTGCAGGGCAACACTCTCGGATGATGTGGCCAGACATATGTATGTCTGTATACGGACTCAACCCACGTGCCAAAGATTTTTCCCTTTCTGTCCACACTTGCGCAGATCATCTACACATATAACACTCAGTAGCTATAAAGTATCTGTTGTCAGAATTGCTGCATCACTTATTTGTTAATGTAAGGTATCTGCTTCTCTCAGCTAGGTCTAGAAAAGATATCTATTACTCCTGGGCATGGAAAAAGCAGTATCCCAATTGCTTTTATAGGGACTGTGGGATTTGACAATAAAATGTAGGATATTCTAAACTATATGGGATATGTAGACATGCTATCTGGGGCACCTTCGTTATCTCCTAATATCACACAGGTAATCGAAGACCAGCGCTAGCTTCCTCTAGAAGGCATAAGTTGCCCGTATCTTTTCAGTGCGCATCCATAGCTGGCTATAACACATTTGCCTATGTTTATCATTTAAGCTGAGAATTCAGACGTAGCTCATCTAGCAGGGTTTACAGTGTCAGTTAACGGTCCCGTGGCATTACCATAAGCTGTGTGTTTTGTTGAAGCTGGCACCGTTCTATCCAACACTAACGACCCAGCTTGATGAGAAAGGATATGCAGAAACCAAATATGGAACAGCTGATTTAGCTGGAGGGTGATGGTGTAGTTGACACTGAAAATCAGTGATTCTTTAAAGTTATGGACCATCTAAAGCTTTTGTAGTAGGGGGGTTGTGGACCTGTCTAAAACTTCATCAAGTGTACACACGCATGAGTACATGCTTTCTTATTCACCTTTGGGTTATTTTTAAGTTGTCCAAGTAGCTCCATTGACTGGAAAAATCACTAGCTTAATGCTGTAGAAAGATGCAGAGAAACTGAGGGCTGATAACAGAGTAGTCACGGGATACAGAAACTATGTAAAACAAATTAGGGCCTACGCTATCTTGGCATCTGACTAGGTAGGTAAAATATCCATAAAATCTATGACTAAGGAAAGTGCTTCTCTTCCTGTATTTAGAAGAACCAGCATAGATATAAAGGGCTACAGCACATATTTTTGTGTTTATACAGACGTCCCCAGTCCCTGTGGGCTATTTGCACTGGCCTTATATAGGAAGAAAGTCTTGCTTCTCTGCCTGCATGTGCTTCCTGTGGAAGACCTGCCAGACCTTTCCGATGTTATGTGGGTGATTGTGTGCTCAGATTATTTATTGAGAATCGGGCATGCGAAGCATTGCCAAACATCCCCAGGTAGCTTACTTCCCTTCTGTAAGGAGAATAAAGCCTGATGTGTATTTCTGCAAAAAATAATTGCAGGTCAGAGATTTTTTGCTCCCAGATGACAGACTTTGCCTGAAAGATTTTTGGCACCGAGGTTCAGGGGTCAAATGCTTTGATGTCAGGAGTTAAATGTTCCTTCACAAAACACTAAAGTCTTAGAATGAGCAGATGGTTTCATGCAGAAACTGCCTAAGCATAAAATGATCTCACAGGTGACTTGTACCTTATTTCTCAAAAGCCAGACCCAGATCTGTTTAGGACCCTGTAATTGTGGGTATGGACTGAGATCCCATTGACTAGCTTTTAAGTGAATTAGGATGCAATATACTACTGTTGACAGCTTCCTTGAAAGGGAAGATTTATTAGTCTTCTTTCTGGGTGAGGAGCTGATTTTGGTTTATGTTGATAGCCAAGACCCCAAAAGTTTTCATCACAAAATAAGCTGCTGCTGCAGCTTGCAAACTTTCTAACCACAAAGATGTACGGCGCAGAATTGGCTTAAGAGCTTACAAGGAAATGAGTAACGAAGAACTCCTGTCCCGTGGTGTTTTGTGTTCCTGGAGATGAGGGTAGGATGTCTGAGTTAGCACCAGAGTTTTTCACAAAAATTGCTTTCTTCAGAGTTTGCCAAGAGCTAAACTAATGAGTTTAGTCAGAAGCTTAATCAGAAGGCACCAAGGTTTAAGCAGAGCCATAGACATTTTCTGCTTTTAAAGTTACAGTAAACTGTAGCTTCTTCTCATCTGTGCATAGGCGATTTTTTTAGCCAAGTAGTTTTATGTAACCTGAATAGTGAGGTTATTAACCTATTATTAAGGTCAGGTTTGTAACCCAAATAATAGTGCTGTGTCACAGTAAACCTCAGTTTATTGCTGCTGGAGTAACTGGGATCTGGCCATAACTGCCCGTCTGCAAGATCTCCCATCGAAAGGCGGTACCGTTCACACACAGGCGTCCTGGGAGCAGACTGAGGGCAGTGTTTCCTCACCATAAGAGCTGAAGAGACATGGGTAGGTCTAGCTCGGAGAGAGGACATGCATACTCCTAATTATTTTTACCATTTATTTATTAATTACTATTTTGCATTAAATGCAGCATTCATTTAAGCTTATGGTGACAAAGTGCACGTTTTTTTTGCAGAGGGACTCTTCAGGGGTAGAGCGGACTCTTGGGGGTAACAGTCTTTTCTCTTTTCTTTTTGGGGAGGGTTGTTTTGTTGTGTTCACAGTGTAGTGGGTAAGAGCGTGGGCATGCTGCAAGCGGCGTGGTGTGGGAAGCCACACGGGAACGGGGCGAGCTCCCTGGGGTGCAGAGGGCTGGCTTGGAGGTGCCTTGTCCCTCAAGCTAGTAACGAATGTCCTGCAAAGCCAGGCCCTTGTTTCCCTGTCCATAAACACCAGTAAGGATGTCCTGATGTTTCGTTGTCGCCATGGAAGACCGAAAGAATTCTCCATCTTCAGTTTGTCAAATACATAATAGAGTTAATGACTCTTTTTTTTTTTTTAATGAGACATACTCCTTTCTCCATTCCACCTACTGGGTTTGGTTTGAAGTGGTGTACAAAGGTATGCAAATACCTTGTATAGTTTTTCAATTCTCAAGTTTCTGTATTTTTAAATATTTTCTTTTTTTTTAAATAATTCTTTTTTTTAATTAGTTTTACACAAATATGTACTTTAAACTGTCCATTTTTTCACCTGTCAAATAGAGTTTGGAAATGTTAAAGAAGGAATGTAATGGATGTTTTTTCTTAGCAGATACAGCAATCAGCTCTGAAAAGAATACAGCAACTCTGTTTCAAAGAAAAAAGTTGATATTTATCTATTTTGAGGTCTTTTTACAAGTGGAATAACCACAGATAACTTTATAAACATATCATCCAGATATGTAACTTTATATCAGTGTTTTTGCAGTCCACCTTAAACCCCAATAACAACGTATCAGAGTAAGGTGAAAGGAAAGCTGCAAATAATGGTTACCTTTCAAATATCTAAACTGAAGTTTCAGTATTCTCAATAGTCATAATGTGATATGCTACTGTAAAGTTCTGTTTAAAATATGGCCTTAGTACATTAAATAAAAAGACAAAAGAAATGGAAACTGACACTATGCTTTTCTAAAACTTCATAATTTGATACACTACAAGTTTCAGCTGAAAGGGGGGGATAATTTCAAGTGGAAGTGTTTTTAAGACTTCTGGTGGTGCCGTGGCAGTTTGTGATTCTGTATTGGAAAGCTTCTTTTACACATTATTTATGGCAGAAGTATGGGCAGTTGGCTGCGTCAGCTTTAGCGGTTTTAAAGATTGCTGGTAAAGTTCCTCAGTGTTCTTAAACTCTGCCACAGGCAGAGGTGCTCAAAGACACAATGTGTTACCTTTTGAAAGGCACAGCTACTGTTCATTTGTATGAAATATATGATCAGTTGCAAGCACCAAAAAAAGATTTTTTGCAAGAAGGGTTAAGTTGGTCACTTAACTGTAAATCTCATAAATCCAGATATCGATTTAGCAGACAGTAAGTAATAAGTGTAAATCCACACAGTACCTAGACTAACAGATGATTTTATGTGTAATTTAAATATACGCATGTACATGTTTACTCGATGAATGTTTTGTCTCCATTGAAAAATGAAATGAGAATTGGTAGACAGTAAACTCATTTAAATTACTCCAGATACCATTGGTTTCTGCTTCTCCTGATGATCCTGAATTTGCAAAGAAAACCATGGGTTTCCAGAGAGACTCCACAAATCCAAAAGAAATGCAGCACTAAAGAGTAGTTTTCCTTTAGTTATATAGATTTAAATGTCGAAAACAAAATAGCGATAGCTCTTGTGTTGAGGGCTTAATCTCTGCTGTACCTTCTGTGACATTTGGTAATGACTGCTTTGAAAAAATATTTGAAATTGAGATATAGCAATTTAATTTCAGGATTTACAGTAAGCTTGGAAGAATTCTCCCTCTGTAAATTGTTACCATCAACAAGGCACCTGACCTCTTGGGCTGTCAATGTGAAAGCCATCTCTTCTGAAAACAGTAAGTAGAATTCTGTGTATACAGTTTTGGTCTCAAATTTTTATTTTGTAATCTTACTGCCTAGTCACACAGGTGTTCAATTCATATTGCAAGAAAAATCAGTGACTATCAAAGTATTTATTTCTCTTAAAGTAGGACACAAGGAAAATGTGCCTTATTGAGTTCAAACACAGAATGAATAGATGTGACCAGAGACAGGCTGGATGAGAATGCAGTTGCATTATCACTCGTTGACTGACAACCTGTATTTTCTGAGCAATGTTTGAGAGCCTAGACAATATTGCTCCTGTTTTATCTTCAGTGTTTGTTAGCTTTTATTCTGAAGACACATCTGTGGCAGTAAGACAATTCCAGAGAAAGTTAAATTCATTCAGACAAAAATCAAAATCATGCCCTCCTTTGGCTTTTTTCCCCTGTGTCCTTTAACCACCTCTGTAACCTAAAGCATCATACGCCTTTTAAAGACTCAGGGCTACAGGTTTTGCAAGCAGGCTCATCTCATGATGTAGCTGACCCAGAGCAGTGTTGCATCCGCTTCCTCATCAATTACTTTCTCCATACTCCCCTCCCATCGCTGCAAGAGCTAGTCAGAGCTGGGGGAGGCAGCAGAGTCCACGTCTTCCGTGTCATGTTCCTGTGGGGACACCGGTTGCCCACCTTTAACACGTTTCCACTTCATCCTTCTATTTTGAAACCATACTTTGACCTGGGTGATAAAAAGGAAATAATTATTGCGTCAATCTGAGCTGTATGAGCAGACCTACGCATATATGTGTGTATCAATAGACAAATGTTTTGTGGAGTTCTAGAAGAAAAGGTGAAAGTAACCTCACAAGTTTAAGTAATCCATCTCTCTAGCAAAGGCAGGAACAATTATTTCTGAACTGTTCCAGGCAGACGGTTCTCTGAGACCCACACAGGTAGTACAAGTACTTTGCCTAGAGTCTGTCTTTATGTCAACTAAGCACGTCAGTCCAATGGGCACAGTGCATCTCATGTCTTTTAACATCTAGTCCATCCAATCTAATGCTTCGGGAATTGTAATTTGATTAATTTAATTGAGCAATTCCTCTATTGTCCACTAAGCTTTGATAAGGAAACCCTGACTGAGATCACAATGAGGGAACAGAAATATCTCTCTCCACACAACTCTGCATTTTTGTTTTTCCTTATCACCTCAAAACACTACCTGACCCAGGAAGAATGCACGCGTCAAACGGATATCATTCTAATAACTTCCTGGTAATCGCAGTCTAAGGCGATATCTGTATTGCATCTGTAAGCCTTGACACATCAGTATGTACCAATGAGTGGTGGTAAACAACAGCTCAGTAGATATCCGTTATTCCCAAATGCGTCTTTAGTTTAGATAAGTCTAATTGCATTTATTAACTACTTACAGAAATCTGTACCAGATGTGTTTTAAAAGAATGTGGAGGCTTTGTGTTAAAATACCTCTGTGCCATTGCAAAAGTACACCCTCAAGTAACATATCTGGTTTTTAGCTTTAGGGAGAAGTCGTGGGGGAGGAAGAAGAAGCTGGGGAGGCGGGGGTTCAGGAAGTACTTGTCTCTCGGTGAGATCCAGGTTCACAGCTATCTCGTATCTCCTGAGCCTTGTCAAGTAGTTATGGTGGGCAAATTCAGCTTCCAGCTCCCGTAGCTGCTCCTTCGTGAAAGCTGTCCTTTCCTTCCGTGATTTGCTGCTTGTTTCTGCCTTGTTGCTTGAGTTCTGGTTCTCTAAGAGGCAAGCACACGTTGTGTAATTTGCAGTTACGCTGATCTGTGTGAACGTGTGTATCGCAGAGGTCTGATATAAATGACTAATTGAAGTGCTCAGTGGAAGTTTTAAGACATTTGTGTTATGCCCCCTCGAGCTCAGCATGACTTATCCGTGTCACCAGCCTTGGGTTCGAGGGGACCAAGGTGGGACAGCTCAGAGCCGGGAAGGGGTGGGCTGTCAGAACTGCGGAAGCGCAGGCCTGGCTCTGCAAGGTCGGGAACGAGCAGCGCTGGGAAGGGAGCGCTCGTTCCTTGCTACCGTTGCATCGAAATAACTTCCTTTCCCACATCTTTACTTTAATTCCTGATGTACACATTATCATTCTCCCCTGATCTGCCAGGCGACAGGCAGCACAGCTAGCACTCTGTGTATATGATGTGTAAAGCGTTAGGAGCGCACGGTGACGACCTCTGGTGCGGGGTGTGTGGTAAAGTCACGTAGTAAGCACCCTAAGTGAGCGTATGGCCTGGGAATCTTGTGTGTGCCGGGGGAGGGAAACATGGTGAACCAAGCAACACCAGAGAACCAGTGTTGTTTGAACTGGCCCGTGGTACTTCACACTTTGAGCTTCTGACCGTGCAAAATGAAAACGACACAGAGATGTGGTACCTGCGTGCACGACTGGCCTCAGGATCGTCCTGGTCACTGTGCCGCCCTGAAAAACTTGTATTCGAGTTGTGCCCTTGGCTGCAGCGTGGCCAGGTGTCACGCTTCAAAGCCAAATTTCAAGCCAAGGGGTGCTGCACCCTAAAAAGTGCTAAAAACCAAGCAGAAACTGACTTTGTCTGAGACTGTGGCAATCTTTTTTCCTTTTCTTTTATTTTTCTCTTTTCTTTTCTTTTCCTCTTTTCTTTTTCTCTTTTTTTTTTTTTTATTTTATTTTTCTCCTGTGTTTTTAAAATTGGTGCTTGTGAAGGATCTCCAAGCAATGCAAGGAAAAATGCACTTATTTCAGTGAGCAAAGCCCAAAGTGCCAATGTCTCAGGGAGTCAGTTTTACAACTTCCTTGATTCTTTCTCCCCTCTTGTTCCTATAGTTGGCTACATTCCCTGAACTGAAGATGCTAGCAGGTTTTTTGTTATGTTGAGGATTAATCACTTAATTTTTATGTGTAACCAGTGTGTAATGAAGTTCTGTGTGTCCTAGAGTAATATTTCTACATAGAAATGCTATACAAAATGGTAGCAATGAGCACAACATGCAGCAGCACCTTCTAGGTGTCCCTTTGGTTGCCAAAGTAATAAAGCTGGAAAAATGTCAGGTGTGGCTGTAGGCTTCGTAACTGATCTTGTCTTAGTTCTGTCCATCAGAAATAGAGAAATCAAACATAGCTCCCATTAGTGATAATGCACCCAGGGACCAGTGTATCACATGCTGCAGCAGTACTGCTCTCTAGTTCAAGGAAATTACTCTTTTTTGCATCAACATTGTTCTTGCTACTTATACTTCAAAAATCCCCAAATAAATTTGGGGAAAGTATGAAAACAAAACCTTAGAAGTTTCTCCCCGTGCTTTTGGCCATTGTTGTACAATCCCCTTCATTCTCATCTCTTGCTGAACAAACACACCGTTACGTGTTTCCCGAAGGCTAACAAATGTGACTTTTGAGAGAGCGGTGGGGAAGTGGGATTTGAAGTGTGGATCCCCTGCTGGGAACTTTGCCACCCGCTTCTGGGAGCCTTGCTCTCGAGGGCTTCCCCTGGGTCTCTGCTCCCCTAGCAAACGTGCGGAGGGGTGAAGCAGCTTTCCCATGCCAATAACACACTGCAGGAACGAAAGCTACCTCTGTCAAATTAACCTGGGATAGAAATGGCTAATGCAACCTGAATATACATGTGAACTCGGGACTTAGCCCTGTGCAAAGGACATCCTTTCTAAGGGGCAGTTTCACCGGTCTTCATCTCCAAAAAACAACGTGAATAATTTTAAATAGCTAAGTATTTCTGGGAACAAAGCAAGATGTGTAGCTTGGATCGTGTCATCCAGGCTGTATTCCACATGGTGTTGTAAAGAGACATATGGTTATTCATGGCTGGAGGTTTTGTGATATTCCAAAAGTGGAAATTGGGCCTCTTTGCTTCAGACTTTTGTCAACAGAATGTGGAAAATGGCAAATGTTGTGTGAAAGGACAAATTGGCTTGGAAAGATTTTCCTACTGTATTGCTAGTTTGGGGGAAAAAAAAAATGCTGCTCAGGAATCACAGGAAGATCTGTGTCTCTACCGTGAAGCATGTGCACGTCCAGGACCCCAACCGCTTTCATTGTGTGGTTGAACTGAACAGCCGCCTTTCCCCAGGGCTGCAGCAAAATATGTGTAGGAACACAAATAGTACATATTCCTATGCTATGAAGTTTCCAAAACAAAAACTGTGTCAGGCACTAATAGATACAAGTGTGTATGAAGAGGCAACCCATTCCCTGCAAAACAATGGGCCAAATTCAGCATTCAGAGCTGGTCAACAGAAGTCAGCTTTGCTTTGCGCTTACAACCAGCATAACTGAATCCGAATCTGGTCTCATGAAGTAGTACTCGCCCTCCCTCACTGGGCTGAACTGGTCTACTAACAATAGCCAGTAAACAGTGCTTTGGAGGAAGGCATAAGGACTCTGCACTGTGAAGATACAGGGTTTCGGCACCACAGAGGGTACCCGTATTGCTCAGAGAGCAGCTTAGGCACAGAAGTATGGGGGTTGCTAACGCCTGTGCGTGGAGGATCCTACTTGCCTGTTAGATGTTTGTGGTGATCCACAGCCCAGATCAATGCACCTGGTGTTTGGTACTCTGCAAACTACTGCCGATATCTGCAATTTTCCCCTCGGTAGAAGAAAGTATAATACAAACACGAAGCATCTGCACAATGTTACTTTTTCCCCCCGTACTAAAGACTTTGAGGGCATATTTATTCGAAGTGGTTAAATCAAGTGGTAAAACAGTGATAGATTTTGCTGTTATGGAAGATAAAATTCTGAAAGCTGTCGGGAACGTTAGCCAAGTAAAGTGACCTCATAAATAGTAGATTGATTTGGCAGCTGATGATAAAGTATCCAGAAGTTACTTCAATGTGCACCTCATGGAATAATGCTCAATGGAGGGTGCATCCGGAGGGATATGTCACATGACGTTCTGCTCCCAGACCACTTTAAACTGATCAGGGGCTTGCCCATACTTTGCTTTTCAGTCCTTCTCAGGTTATCTGCTGCTGCCTGCTGCTGTCTACTCTTACCTACTGCTTTTTCATAGAATCATAGAATGGTTCGAGTTGGAAGGGACCTTAAAGATCACCTAGTTCCAACCGCCCTGCCCTGCCCTGGGCTGGGACATCTTCCACTAGACCAGGTTGCTTTAAGCCCCATCCAACCAACTCTATTTTTATGCCACCGTGACTGTAAATGGGAATCACAAACTTAGGAAATCCTCTCTGAGGTTAGTGGCAGGACTGAGAAAGACTGGCAGGCGGGAATTCAGATCAGCTCTACGCAATTTAATACAAAGCTTTCCAGAATTCATCAGTCAAGGACATGGTATGTCTACTATTAAGGGAGTCATTACACACTTATCACATTCTCATTTCTACTGCAATCTCACTAGCGTTCTGTATTGTTTCATTCACGTAAAATAAAGCTGTCTGAATTCTATTATGTATTATATTACTATTGTTGGAGATCTGGGGACTTCAAGTGCGTAATAACGCAAGTACAGTTTAGGACAGGTCAGACAGAAACTTGATTGAAATTGTATTTGAAAATGTTACTGGCTGTGGCTTGTGGATGGACAGCAGAGGCAGCTGTGAAAGTTAACACTGGGTTAACTTCTGTCTTCAGGTCATTTGGTGAGCCTGTGAAGTCACAACTGAATGTGGCATCTAAATAACTGAAGTCTGCAGAGGAAGGAAAAGGTGTGTGCATGTTTATCCACAAGTGCTTGTAGGAGATGCCACTGTTGTTACTGCCATAACAAAGCCATTCTTTAAATGTTTTTAATATATCTGTGCTTCAAAGACAGTTTCAAGGACTGACAAGCTTTGTTATTATTTTTACACCATTCTGCTTATTTGTCAGAGAAGTATGCTTATTTTAGACTTTTCTCAGAATACTCTGCAAAGAGCCATGTTCCAAGAACTTCCCTGTGTGTCTTGTAATAATTAGGGTCTTCACAAGAACCAAAGGTTTTTGCGTGCCCCAGTACAAATCATTGTAATTCTGTAGCTATATTGCAGTTCAGGTAAAATTGTGGATAAGGCACCAACTAAAAGACAATAGTTTATTTTGTAGGTTTTGTCTTCAAGTGATTTTAATATATTTTTCTTTACTAGCCCAATCTCCGATGAGAAGGCTCTGGGTACCTAGATTTTTCTAGAGAAGTCAAGGAAAATTCTCAAGAGCAGAGGAAAGTCTTATGTTCCACTTAGAATAAACAATCAGTATGTGATATGTCCAGCTGAATCTCTGGAACCGCTGTAAAAGTGAAGGAAATCACAATAAAATTGCTCATAGACTTTCCCCTCATTTGTGTTATTTTGTCTGGGGAGAGAAGGAAGGAAAAGCTTGCAGGAGGGATATCAAATAATTCTATCTGCTGTCTGGTAAGCAAAGAAAGGAGTGAAATGAAAAGCCATGGAATCCCCTTTGGGATGTTTTCATTATTCTGCTTCGCTACAGTAACAACTTGTACAGATGACAACAGTTGCTGGAAGGTAGGGAACACCATACACCTTCCAGTGATGTCATTGCTTACAGCTGCCCTGTGAGGGAAAGTATATGGGACAGCAGCAAGTATGAAAAGAAAATGTCAAGGGTGCTGGTAACAGAGAATAGAAGGAACATTTGTCTCCTACTTAAAACAGGGGGATGTGGTTTGGAATCAGTCTCTTAAAGAATAAGGATATCCCTCTAATCTGAGTATCTTGAAATCTGCCATTTGCCTATGACTAGTAAATGTTATAATAAAAGCATTGTTCTCTTTTAGATTTTTTTTTTAAACTTCTTTGCACATGTTTTTTTGGGGAAATTTTTGCCCCAAGCATGTTTTTTCACTGGAAATGAACTTAAATTCTGCAAAGCTGGGTTTCTAAAGAAAAAACAGGTAACCGAGAGGAGTAACCTAGATTCTGGGCATAAAAAAGTTTGGAATATTAGTTATTTTATGTGTTCCCTGACAGCCTATTCATATTGGAAGAGAACAGAGATTAAGACTAATTGTGTGACAGAGAGGGTGTTAATACAAGCTTGTTTAAATTGTGAAACGGAAAAACAAAAGTTGGATTAGAGGTGGCTTTTCTGTAGCCAACCTGTAAAACCTAAAAATAAATAAATATTCTTATTGCTGTGTTCTCCACCTGTAAAATGGGGATACTGGAAAACATTCCCCACTTTATAGCAGTGCTGTGGGAAAAAGCACGCTGTAGCTTGTAAATGAACACTACAGCCAATGAATGCATGGTAAGCATCTTAATGTTTAACAGCTTCCTTAGGAGAAAACAACTTTATGCATATTTCACATACCTGGATTTGAGAAAGCAGCAAATCAGAGGTCATATAACTATGAAATTATTGAATATTGCACTGTAGAAAGAAGGTGGTTTTTTAGCTAGGATGACACAAAGAAAACTATCTACGTTTTCTGCGTTGTTGGACATGGTACCGATGGGGACATTTTTAGTACCTCCTGTTTTGAGGTAAAAACAATTACTATTTAATATTTAGTGAGATCAAATAGAATTTATATCTAAGGGGAGACTTTGCATCTTGTACTTCTTGCCATAAACTGAGATGCCAAAACCCTAGTGTAACATTTCCAACTAGCACTGGCAGCTCAAGATAACTGCCATTCTCTTACGCCTGGACAAATGGCAGGTACGCAATATATAAATCCACATCCTAGACTTTCAGCTCAGTGTATGCGTGCCATGTGATTCCCATTTTGTTACAGCAAATGTGCATTGTGCTGGTGAGTAAAACACCTGGTTCAGTAAAAAAGACCTGCAGGAGTGATACAAACACCAGGGGTCATCAAAGAACAAGCCGTTTAGTTCCAGTGTTATTGTGTATGTTTCCCCGGTCAAGAATTACAAAATGTTTTCCTCATCAGCTTTATTTCTTAATTCTTAATCTTACAGGTGCTCTCGTTCTACAGCCTGTACTATCCCACAACCCTGATTTCATATCACCTACCTGAGTTTTCCTTTTTTCTTTTGGATGACTTTTTCTCAGTCTCATTTGTAGTATTTACTGGTACCTCATCATCTTCATTCATACCCACTGCTGCACTCACTAGATTTGGGCTGCTGCCTTCTGACTCCCCAGAACCCAAGGCCAGTCCTGGATTTAGTCGTCTTCTGGCCTCAGTGGCTGCAAAATGCCAGTCAGAGTGTTGGAAAGAAGGGTGCTGCTCCACAAATGCCCGCTCCTCCCGTGGGAAGCTATGGGGAGCAGCCACCAGGCAGGAGGTTGAGAAATCGGAGTAAGTAGCAAAATCTGATTTTTGATGGAAGGAAAATGGTGCTGGTGGGTAGTGGTTCAGCCCTGAAGCTGTGGTGATATCCGCATGGGTGCTCCGCAGGCACCCCCAAAGCGGGGCAGGAGGTTGTTGACTGCGCATGCAGCTGCTGCTAGTGGGATCCATTTGCTTCCGATCCTGTCCACGCTCCAGCGGTCGTGACTGGTTATAGCCCAGGCTTCAAAAATCAGAAGAGGAGCAGAGGGGGAATCTTCCAAATTTTACAGAATAGATTTCCTCCCTAAACAACAGTTTGTTTGTGGGTTTTGTGCTGTTGCAGATTTGTTACTTTGGGAACTCTTCTGAGCATCTTCATTGTCCCGACTGGAAAACGGTAACCAGATCTATACGGTGATTGCCCTGAATTGCTTCCCAAGGCCTGAAGCTTGCTTCCTTGTGAAGTGCGGGACATGAGCGAAACACTTTTTAAATACTGTGCTGGGGAGAGAGTGACAAGTTTGTGAAGTGAAATGTGAGAGGGGAGGGAGGGGTTAACGTACATACACTCCGTCCCTCCAACCAAAGCAAAGCAGGCAACTATTAATCATCCGAAACCTTATACGCACGCATCTAATGGGATTTGCAGATGGAGCCTTTTAAGGAAACAATGTCTGTATTTTTTTTAAAAGGGAAGGAGCAGCACACAAAAAAAGGCTTTAATGCTTCCCTGTAACACTATGAAGTTATTTTTATTGCACTGTTAACAAAATTCCCCAAGTCTTGGATTTGGAAAAAGCCCTAACACAGGATTCAACAGAAGCCAAATTTCAAGAGCTAAAGTGGGAAATAAAAGTAGGAAAAGACTTCACTTATTATATATAATTTAAGGCCCAATCCTAAGTTAAAAAAAAAATAAAATTAAACCTGCCTTGTTCACACATGCAAGGTTTTGAGTGAATTTTGTTTGTTTGTTTTGTTAGCTTTGTAACACATGTGTTTGCTGAGTTTGCTGCCAGTGGCAGTTATTCTTTCTGTATTCTACTTTCCAGGGAATTTTCAATATGTCACTCCCTCCTGCAAGGAAATCTCCTGCTTTTATGCCAATGGAAGACATGTTTTTCATCTTTTGTTGAAAGTTTTATAGTTTTTCCTAACAGAAAGCAGATTCTTAGAGCCTAGAGCCATCACAGTTGAAAAAACATTAACAGGGAATCTGCTCTCAATCCCTTTTTCACAGAAGTGTGGCAGCTGGGAATGCCCAAACCCCTGCTATGCTAGGGTTACTGCAGCTTCTCTCAAGGTTGTTCTCTCTGTTTTTAATGGTAATTTATGGTGCGTGTGTTCCATGTTTCCATAATCTGCTTGCAACCATTTCCAATACTTATTCCCCTAGGCCTTGCTATATGTTGTGTGCACCTCTCTCCCTTCTCCCACCATTTGTGCTGGGTTTTGTGTTCTTTCAAAGACATAGAGGTTTAGCAGATGGACACGGAGCCTTCATTTTTCACAGGAGCTTAAGTGATAATTTTATTTGGCTTCTGTATAATTCAGAATTGTAACATTTCCAGGAATTGGGGCTGGGGGGGAAGAAAAAGAAAAAGATGTGCTTATTCTGATATATATTTGCTCTTAGAGCTTGGCCTTTTCCAATAAATCACGTGGGTTTAGTCCAGATCTTTCTGAACAAGAACATCAAATTCTGTTCTATCACATGAATCTTTACTTTCTTGCAAAATACTAAATATCTGATACCTAACTTATTCTCTAGGAAGAACTCTCCTAAATATTTAAATGTGTTGCTGTGTTATATTAGAGGATAAACATTAAAACATATTTTGTACTCACTGGCAGGAGGAAAACCTTCAGACTGCTCTTTTTCTGAAAGACCAGGGTATAATGAATTTATGAATGCTGCAAATGTTCTGGGCACTGGAAGAATTTCAGTAACAGTCCAGAACTTTTTGCCAAAGCAAAGTATTTCATTTACATTCTGTGTTGTGTGTTGTCGTATGCGCAACACACACTTCCGTCACACAGGTTATTAGGGGCTTGTATGAATTCAAGCCTAGGTCTGTTGTTTTTCAGTCTACAAAACGCTCTAGCTAATTCTGCAAACATTTATGTCCTTGCACATGTACTTGGGGAGAGAGAAGGGAAGGGAGGATTGTCCGTTAGTCTAGTATTCGCTTCAGCCAGGAGTAGCTTTAGGCTCCTGTTCAGGAATCCCCACGAGGTCCGAGCAGAGGTCTGTCTCCAGGGCATGACTCAATTCCTGCACATCACTTTGCACTCCGAGTCAAACTGCGTGGACCCTGTTTTCCCAGTGGAGCTCTCACTGTTATTCCTCCAGCTCCAGCTGTGGGAAAAGGAGATGGCGTACCCTTCCCAAACGTGAGAACCCGCAGGCCTTGCTCTGCTCCAGCACCCTCTGCAGCTGGTGCTGCCACTCAGCTGCTCCACGGGGGCCTGTTTGGCTTCGGCATCCTCCTGACACTTCATTCCTGAAAGGAGAAAGAACAACAATCCTCCCCTCCTGCTAAATCCCATTTGTTGGTTGAGGCAGCCACCTTTAACCTTCATAAAGTCAACATCTCTTCAGTCAAGTACTGTGTTGGGTAGAAAAAAATGGCATGGATGGAGATGGGTTTTTGTAATGAATGGTCCCATAACAAGCTGAAGGCTGGCAAGTGGGGATTTAGCTTTGAGCTTTCTATCAGTTCATCCTGTGACTCCCCCGGGAAAGCATTTCTCAGCCTCCTCACAGCCCGAGGAGCCTCTGAGCTCTGGCTCACCCTGAGACCTGGCACAGTAATTTGCATAACTTCATGAAGGTGAAATGACGCAACTTGTGCCGTGTCTTCACCTCCTTTTTCTGGCAAGGCAATTTTCTCTCTCAATAAAAAAGACCTGAACCATCTCATGCCACTTTAATGTAGCCCTCTTCTAAATCACCTTGATGCTTGTGGCATTTCTTGGAGCGCGGGAGCTCTTTGGGGCAGGAGCCCGGGTCCCACTCTGCCTTTGCTGCACCTGACCCAGTACAATTGTGTCTGGTGCTTTTGCAGTTGAAGTCCAAAGTGATTTCTTAAAGATTTTACTCTGATCACAAGGCAAAGGAAGGTTTAGCTTCACAACAGACAGATACTGGCTGACGCTTATCTTGTCAGAAGTTTAAGAAAAATTTACAGGCTTCTGATAGAGAAAACTCTAGGCACCAAAGTGTACTCTTGACATTTTATGAGCTACTAAATTGCAAGTTAATAACACCCTTCAACATTTCTTTAAACATTTATTTTTTTAGTAAAACCTAAACAATGCCACGCTATGACTTGCCATGCATGCAACTGAAATAACTGGGAAGGTTTTCCTCCATGTGGGTACCGGACCAAGACTGGGGAATTCCTCATACATGGAAGAACGCTCGTTATGAGCTCCATTCAGCATTTTAGCACTCATGAAAGAAAGCTGGAGAGAAACAAATAGCCAATACTAAATTCAGAAAGTTGCAGAAGTTATAGATGGAAAAAATTTATTAGGTTGCTTAGTCTCCCTACAGATAGTTGTTTTATTGTGCTCTACTAGACATTTCCATAGAGTCATAGGATGGTTTGGGTTGGAGAGGACCTTAAAGATCACCTAGTTCCAGCCTCCCTGCCATGGGCAGGGGCACCTTCCACTAGACAAGGTTGCTCAAAGCCCCGTCCAACCTGGCTTTAACACCTCCAAGGATGGGGCATCCACAACCTCTCTGGCCAATCTGGGCCAGTGTCATTTTCTAGGATATTGCCCAGACCTGAGTAACTGTCAGCTTCAGTCTTCCGCTTTCCCTTTGGGGAAGACAATTCTTCACACTTTCCGAGTGTCTAGACTCAGTTCTCACTCTGACTGACTCCATCTCATTGTTCTGAGTAACGACCTGTTGGCACTGCACAGGTGGAAAGCAATTATCCTAGTGAGTTTTAAATTTTTTTTGTATCTATGATAAGCCATCTTAAACACAAGCCAGATGTATTTCAGACTTTTAAACTTTCTTCTGAGTCAATCACTGTAGCCTTTTAATCATGTTTCTGGCGCTTTGAATTCTCTTCAAGTTGCAGTGCTAGGAATGAACATTCACTAGCACCAAGCGGAGATTGTTGGTAGGGTTTCTCTCAGTGAAGTAGGGAGAATAATTTCTGAAGGGAACTGCAGCATGGCAGGATCACAAAGCTCAGTTTCCAGGGGATTATGTGTGCGAGGTTGCGCTCCTCTCTGCATAGAACCTGCCTTGCAAATGCTCCCAAATGTTGTCTATCTGCTGAATAGCAGCATTTCCCTAAAGAATGAATGTGATGTTAGGCTAAAAGCTATTGCAGCAAGACATTCAGAAATAGAGATGAAAAAAATTACACTGCTGCCTGAAGGTGCTGTATCAGCACAGACTCCGTGATAAGTGCACTGATACTGATAGAGGATTACACTTGTTGGCATGGCAGGTGCTCCTGGAGGCAGTTCAATATTCCGTTAGGAAGTCATCTTCTGCCACACAAAAGTCATTGCGATGTGAGGAAGAATTGTTGTTGACTATTCACTGAGCTAATCCTCCTGAGCTGTTCTCATATATAGGATTGGTCACTTGGCAATCTCATATTTGTTTTGCTTTCGTGAGACTGTGAGACTAAACCAATGTGTTGGCGTTAACACGTGAGCAGGGAAGCGGGAGGACGAGGAGTCTAAATAAAAGATTGGAGGTGGCCCTGGGTTTGCCTCATCTGCTGGGCATTTTTGATGTGTTAAAGTACTGCAAGAATGGATTGTAACACCTAGCATCTCTGAGGTGCATTTTCAGAGGCATTTTGCAGACATGCTTCATGAATATTTACAGTTCTTATTCTTACTGGGCAGGAACAAGCTTTCCAGAGGCTGGAGAAGTAGACCCATAGTCAGAGACTGTAGTTCCATTTTACAGCTGAGTAAAAGCCCACCCAGTGTGACCTGAGACAGAAACTTTGTCCCGAGTCGGTGATGTCTCCTACATCTGACTGCTTAATCTTACACGTGCTGAAGTCAGTAGGACAGAGCTGTTGATTCACATGGGCACGGATTTAGCACCATTGCTTGTCTGCCTGCAGAACTGAAATTGCTGAAACTAGCACCAAACTGAAAATACTGAAACTGAATCTTAGGCCTCTTTTAACGGCACGTGCACTTAGGAAGACAATTCTGCCGCCAGCATTTATTGGTTTTTCCACTGTAGTCAACGTGAGTTGCTAGCAGAAAATCTTTTTTGCAAGAAAAAAGAGCTTTAGCGTACACTGCAGAAAGGTCTCCGCTGTAGCGAGTTTCATCCGACCCCGCCACGGCAGGAAGCGGAGCTGCAGCAGGGATTTTCACCGCTCGGGAGCCTGCGTTGAGTCTGTGACGGAGCGAGTCTCCCTAAGGGTCTGCTCACACACTAGGGGCCCTTCCAGTTTTGCAGATGATTTTATGTATGGGGAGTTCAAAGAACTTGACAGGATTGTATAACTTAAAGCTCATTTTCACTTCTGAGGGAAACAACTGGCCAGGGAAGCTTGCAGATGGGTTAACTGAGGCACAGAGACACCAAGCGATTCACTGAGGGAAGCTTTACTTCTTATTGACAAGACCTGGCCTACTTACTATAAAGGAAGTGACCTATAATTATAGTTGAATTCTAGGAGACAGGACTCCCGCGTTCTCTATCTGTTCCTCGTTTTGTATCCCTAAGTAGCTACTGTGGTTTATAAGGATGTATCTACGCCGCAGTTCATACGAAGCTCTGGGTTACACTACAGGCAGTAGTAGAGTTTAACGTCTGACACAGATATATCTACGTGAATAGTAATCACCGCAGCTGGTTTTGCAGAACAATGCATGTGCTAAAAATTGCTCTCGCATTCGTTGGGACTGTTGGTTTGTAGGTATTGAGAGTAGCGATATCTACACCATCATGCTAAACAGTGCATAAACATAGTGTGCTGGAGAAATTATAGTCTCTGTGGATGGGAAAACTGGGTGGTAGGTAGGGTAGCAAACGTACAGAGAGCGAAGCGTGAAGCAGGAGAGAGAAGAGGGGAGAATTAGGCACTTGGAGCTTTGCTGAATCAGAAGCACAGCAGGAGCCCAGCGGAGGGTGGAGGACTGGAGAGAGGTGTGTCAAGGACTGGCACGGGAAGCACCTGTGAAGGAAAGGAGACAGGGGCTAAACCAACAACGAGAGCTAGAAAGGAAGTGCCAAGTCCAAAGATGGGCTCTTTGGGTCTATCAGTCATTTTAATAGTTTTCTCAGCCCTTCTGAAGGAATAGAAGAAGAGAAAAAGCATAAAGCTTAGACTAACAGAGGCAGTGTACCTAGGAGGGAAGAACGATCTCCTGCCAATGAAGGTTGAAGAGCAATGTTAAAAGACATTAGATATTGGACAAAACGTCAGGAAATGTTAACTTGCATTTTGCTGTAATGCCATATGACAAATTAGTCCAGTTTAAAAGGCCTGTATTTGCAGGAAAGCAGTATTAAGTTTTTGATAATTTGGGGGAGGAGATGTAGAGAGTGAGAAAGTCTACATTCCTTCTCAAGAAAAAAAAAAAGGCAGCTATTTTGTAACAGTGATGTGGTTGTATGATTTGTTTATTTCTCTTATCCCCAGACTTCTAGGAACAGGTTTTCAGTACATTTGTAGGGAGAGTTCAAGCAGAAATTATATGTAATGTCAGAGAAATAACGTTGGAGAAAAGATGCCGAACAACCAGCTTTTCAGTCTGAAGTAGTATGATTAATATATTAGGTTATGTGAGTAATTAATGCTGTTAGCCCTGAAGAGTTTTACCAAAAGCACAGCACACTTTAAAAAAAAAAAAATAAAAAAATTACAATACTGTTATCTGGTTTTGGCCGTGTTTTGGTCATAAAATCATTTTAATGCTTCAGCCGCAAAATTCATAAGTAGATTAAACCAGGTTTCTGTTGTATTTCTTGAGTTTTGAGGCAATGTATTTGTCACATTCTGCAACACTCTTGGCTTCTTCTGCACGCAAAGGTGATTTGAAGGGAAAAATGACTTTTCTCTGCATTAGTTTGGAAGTTTTGCCGGGCTAATTTTCCTTCCTATTGCCTTATTCAAAACATAGTAAAGCATTTGGGGATCTTTCACCTCATTGGGTGGTTGAATCCACTCTATGCCATTTAATTTCTTCCCAACTCAGATGTTGTGCACCGGGTTAGGATTGTTGCCATGTAATCTAGCTGCTTTGACTGTAGGATTGGCAAAGTCTCACTAAAACTAGCTGAACATAAATTGAACAGAACACGTACTTTCCTATTTGTTCATATCCACAGCAGCTAAAGCATGGGCTGAAGAACTAAGTTTGCTACTTATTTACTCTTGGTTGTGGAGAGTCATTTGCAAATTGAATCTGACATTCTCCTGACAAGATGCTTGTGATGTTCACAGTTCCAAATAAACTGAAGCGATTTTCTGATTGATTTGCCCTTTCCTTTTCTACAAAAGCACTTGTACATTCTCACATTTGTTAACCTCTCTACTTCATTTTCTACAAATTAAAGAAGTACATGCAATAACATGCCACTCTGAACACAATAATATTTTTAAATACCTTGCTTTTTGCCTCCATTTGTATCTCTTCATACCCTACTGCTCTGTTTCAGTTCATCTATCCAGTTTTTTTGCAGTCTTCAACTTCTGTCTTTCTTCTGCTGCCTGAATTTTTCACTTTGCGCAACTTTCTCGGGTTTTCCCCTCAATTTTTAAAGGCAGCATGATTCCCTGTGAGATTGAAGGGTGCTAGCACAGCCTTCATTAGTTGGCAGGAGCTGTACAGCCAAACCACTGAGCAGAACTATTAAGGTTTTTTTCCTTCCACAGTTTCATCTGATACTTTTACTGAGATTCAGTGTCTGACTTGCTCTGCAGATGGGGAGCTGGCATCACTACCACAAGAATTTCTAATTTAATGATAATATTTCTCCTAGCACTAAGTCAATACATCCGGTATTAATTAAATTTGATGGCTTCGCAGTAGCGAAGAAAAAAAAACTGCTTCAGGTACAGGAAGCATCAAAATGTGTTCAGAGACACTTACGTGATAATTTATCTTAGGACAGAGAGCGGTAGAAGCAACAAGCAGAAGAGGTGGCCAGCTTTAAGTTTGCAGAAATATTAAAAGGAAAAAACACTAGCTGGAAACTGCTTGATCACATTACACAACGCATAATCTGTCACTTTTAACACTTTTTGTTTGAAAGATCACTTTTTTTGTTTTGGTTTTTAGCTGGTTTTATTACTATATTTACTACAACAAGGGGGTTGAGTTTTAGAAATGAGAGGCGTGATAGGAGTTACAGGCAAATGATGGCAAGCTTGGGCTAACTGCCTTCAGTGGGTTTGCTCGCAGGAAAAACTCAGTTGCATCTGCAATAATTATGTTGAATAAATGAGCTCTATCTTTGTCTTACCATTTCTCAGTTTGTTTTACCCTGGTAATTCTCTTGTACCAGGGTAAAAACAATATCCCAGCTCTTCTCACTGAAGTAGTTGCTACCTCTTCCAACTCTGTAAGTAGATAAGAAAGCTGATGATCAAACAACTGAAGTCTGCAGAAAACAAGTAAGCAACTAGCAATATTGTTTGAGCTCTTGAGAAAGAACCTCTGGCAGAGAGGCATTCACAATGTCTTGTTGTTAAACATTTGACATGAAACCCTCAAAAAAATTGGTGGTGCTGCTGTCATTGAAATGAAATTTGATGCACTAAATTCTAGGTTGGGTAGACGAGTACACTTTTTTCTTGTACCTGTTCTCACCTAATTGGGATTTTCTCGTGCAATCTGTTTAAAACTTTGTCTTTTGGTTTCTCTCCACCATTAATTAAGAAATGAATATGAATGAAAATAGGGGAATATATATTCACGTCTTGAGCCTTAGCAATTACAGGAGGCAAAGTATGTGCAACTGTTTCAGCAGCTTTGTGCTAAGCTGTGCTAAGGGAGCAAAGATCTCTGCTTGCAAGCCTAGACATCAACTTCCGTATTCCTTGCTTGTCTCTTTCATTTTTTTTTTCTGGATTTGAGGCCCAGTGCCATGTAAAGATGAGGAATATCCTTTCCTTGAAAGGTCGTAAAAGCAAGCAGTGTCTCGGCTACAACATTAATCCTTAAGACAGGAAAGACCATTTGCCAAAAACTTTGATAAATCATCTTTTTTAACATAATGAGTCCTGTCTTTACGTTGTGCATGCTGTTGTGGCCATTTCATGATGAGCTGAATGTCCTGAACAAGGTCCAAGGCAACAGAAGCTTTCTATTAAAACAAGAATATTTTTTAGCATCAGCAAAGGAACAGTTAAATAGTTTGACAGGCAAATATTTTGAAAAATACAAAATTAGCTCAGTTTTTGGCAGATTGCAAAACTCATCTGTTGTTTTCATCAGACCACACGAAAGAAACAGGAACCCTGGCTTCCCCAAGGAACAGAGAGGAACAGAACATTCAACCTTTCAAACCATTTTTGTGGGTATAGATTAACAAATCTACACTTATACTTTAGTGCATGGTTCATGCATTTTGCAGTGGGACAGAGTGCAACATTTTCACTTTACATTTTTATTGCAATAAGAATCCCATATGTTTCTGGAGATCCTAATAAATAAATGTATAGGATTATCTGCCACATTATAAGCTTTTAAATTTCTTCAGTGCTAAGACTTCTGCACTACTTTTCTTGAGACCATCCTTTGCTGCTGCATTTGTCGTTGTGCTGTATGATCTCTTTCATTGGAGCTAGTTGAACTAAACGTAATTAAGTGAAAATTCTGGAAAAGATTTTCAGAAAAGCCAGAATTCATTCCTCTGCTGAACGACTGTTATGGACACAGATTTTTTTTTTTTTAATTTGCCTAAATTAAAAAAAGTATTCTTTAAATTCTTATTATTTGGAATAGAGTCACCTGATGTTCACAGTTTTGAAGAGGTCAGCATAAATTCTGGTATTAAAGATGCCCTATAGAATCCTATATAGTCATTAAAGTTCAGTCAGTTACCATTTGTCATTTCGTTAGGGAATTCTGCTGAAACCGTAGAACACATTACAGCTCTTGTGTTGCATTTTGTTATGCCTAGAGCTAGAGCAATGAGGACCTATTTCTGTTCAACTTAAACTCTCCTCCCCGTTTAATTTCTGCGGCGAAGGAATTAATTGTTAGTGGTGGATTATCTCCCTCTACTGGTGGCCTTTGCGATGCAATGTAACTGTGGCTTCCGTTTAATTGCGCACCCATTCCGCTGTTTTCGAAACATTCTAAGTTATGTAGCCCATATAAAACCAATTTCCGCTAACCGGCGCTTCAGCACGTGCGCTGGAAGTAAAGCCCCTGACGGATGGAGACCGTGGCTGCTTGGGGGAGCAGATGTTAGGTGCTGGCCTTCCTCTTGGTGTGTTTGTCTGTAGCCAAAGCCTTGAACCATACTTTCCTTCTTCCGTTGCCTGATAATCTGTCCTCCAAGAGGTTCTTTCTGAATGAGTGATTTCTAAAGGAAACTCGGAGGAAGTTTCTCAGGTGTACATAATAAAAAAGCTCTTTTTCGTATTTTTAGAGTATCCAGTAGAAAATTAGATATTGTGTGACCCTTCTACAGCCTGTCGTCTTGCATAGGAAAAGTATCTTTTGAAAGAGACTGAGAAAAACGTATTTTTGATATTTTTTTGATAATTCATTTTGAATTATCTGTTTTCCAGTAGTATGTGCAACTTCTCACCCCATCGGTGTAAGCGGAAACAAAATGCAATTGTTATCCGTACACCTGGAGGCTGGTTGTAGTGTAAAACCTCCCACATCTACTGCTCAATAACTAATTAGAAGTGTGTAAAACCACAAAGCCCTCATATCAACCGCTAGATTTTTTTTGTTTCTATAGAAACTATGTGGTTCATTAATTGGGACTTAAGAGCTGTGTTTTCATCTTGATTTGGCCGCTGATCATTGTGTTATTTTACGTAAATCATCTTTATAGTGCTTCTATTTTCTGTATCCTCATTTCTCCTTTTTTGGTGTATTTATTTATACACACAATATAAATGGATGCTTTATTGTGTATTTGACTAATGTGACACCAAAACCTTATTAAATGCCAACAGTAAGAACAAAGGATGCTGATGTCAAGTTAGGAAATGTAGTCAATACAAAGGAAGACTTAATAACCTGGAGGACAAATGATCAATCCTCTGGTACAATCCATTTCTGTGACTGGCAATTCCTGTGCTATGGAAAGCCTGATTTTAGCTGTCCTCTAGGTGAAAGCATGTGCATGCCTTCAGCAAGTGGTGATTGCTTAATACCCTGAGAAAACCAAGCCATCCTGACCGTTGATTCAGTTTATTTCTTCTGAAGGAATTATTACTTTATCATGAGAATTACAGTTACAAAAATCAGATAACAGTTTGTAGCTCAGGCAAATGAATTTGCCAAACAAGAATTTATATTATAAACTGAGACCTTACCAGCTGGAAATAATAAATGGGATGGAGCAGGGGGACAAGACCTGGGTACATAAGCGAATTCTAAGATGATTATGAGCTGTCCAGAATATGGTTACGAAAAATCATATACATTCCAGAATTGCACAGTTATAGGCTATACCTATAAAAATTTTTTGAAAGTCTAAATACTTTTAAAAAGCCTAAATACTTAAGTAACAGTGACTTGAGGAAAAGTTGAGTGTTTAGACCTTGTTTTCTGTATTAAATCACACAGAACTATCCTAAACACTTTTTTTTAAAAAAAAAAAAAGGCAAATGAAATAGTTAAAAGACAAGAATGCTTTAAACCTGGCATCAGAAAGCTATTCATGCTGTGCGGGGTATGGATCATCGTGTACAGAAAGGGTAACTGAGTGCAGCATGCTTGTGTTATACGATGCAGCATCTCATACGTGTATGTGTGGTCAATTTTCCATAAAATCTTCTTCCTCCCTGCCTTTTTGCATAAGCAAGCTGCTGACAGGCACAGTTTGCCTTGGAAAATAATTTACAAAGGTGAATTTAGTATGTTGTCTTTTCATAAAACAACATTTCAGAATTTTTCTAAAGATACTTCAAGTTCACACCATGAGGTGGAGACATCTGCCTCCAATTCTTGGTAAAATGACCCTGATTTCTAACTGTAAAGTTGTAGCTAAGGTTTAAATAAAATGCTGCCTTCACCCTCCCCTCCTTCCACTTAAAAATAAATAAAATAAAATAGAATAAAAGTATGCAGATGTTTTATCAAGAAGCTCTATTATTCTTTTGTTTTGCACTTTAAAAAAAACGCTGAATTGTAGCAACTGTCCACAGCTGGGTGGATGTGAGAATTTTCCATGTAATTTTGCAGTGTCTGTTCCATAGACCCACTGGAAAGCTCCAGCTGAGAGCCAGGGAGCGTGCTTTCAAACCGAGTGGCAAGGAAAAATGGTGAGGAACTCCTTTGCATGAAAGAAGTTCCCATCTAAGCATATGAAGTAGTTAATAAATTCCCAGCTGGACCAATTCTTTTAGGAATGGCCAAGGCCTTAGTGCTCAGTTAGTGAAAGCAAACAAGTTCAGACACCTTACGCTGCAGCTAATGGCACAGGGTGAGAGAAATCATGGCTTCAGATAGGACAATTATTCCGGGTTACTCAAAAGAGAAATGTGAAAGCTTATTTTTGCAACAGGAAAACAAGGGCAAGCTCAGGAGCTGGTGCACTGTCAGGCTCCTTGAGTCCCATGTGGCTACCGGGCCCAGGTGTAAGGCTCTCCACAGATTTGCTGAATTCATGCTCCCCTCTCATAGAATCACGGTTTAAGCTGGAAGGGACCTTAAAGATCATCTAGTTCCAACCCCCCTGCCATGGGCAGGGACACCTCCTGCTAGGCCAGGTTGCTCCAAGCCCCGTCCAACCTGGCCTTGAACACTTCCAGGGATGGGGCAGCCACAACTTCCCTGGGCAACTCACTAGAAGGTGACCACGACAGTCACTCCTGTGGTTCGTTGCTCGAAGACAGTGCGGCACCATGGTTTCTGCTGTGACTCAAGATGTAACAGTTACGGTTTATGGAGAAAAAATTTGATGTTCACATTTTCATGAGTACTCTGTGTCTTGCTCCTTTTAGTTCCATGTATGAAAGGAAATGTGAAATGGATGCCTTATTTTTTAAAGTGTCAAGCAACTGACTCCCAAAAAAACCATGTGGTTTTTAAGACTGGGGAAACCGAGGTGAAATTTGTTAGCACACATGCTAACCCCTTACATGCAGAGCCTGACAGGCCGAAGAAGCAGAAGTGCATAAGATAATGATGCTACAGGATAATTTAGAACAAAGAACCTATGTTACACCAGAGTAGGGCTGCTAAGCAATTGCAGGAGCTGGGCCAGAACAAGGAATGACCGAGGGAGAATGCGTTGCAGTCAGCCACTAAGGAAATGAATCGATACTGAATTTGACAGAGAGGAGGATCCAGCTCAGGCTGAATAAACATTTAGTTCAAGACAAATTGTTGTTTTCCAGAACTGTAAGCTTTAGCCTTCATCTGGGAAGATGAAACCAACCACATTCTGGGGTTTAAACTGTCACCTTTGCTCTTGGCTACTACTTCAAATGTTCCCTCTTCTGTCAAGGCAGACAACAGAGTCCATGCGTGGAACTGTGCTGTGTCCAACCGACCCCTTTCGTACAGGTCATTCGACAGCCATTGCGTAGTGTCAGCCAGTACCAGCTCAGGCTCGACACCTATCTATCAATCCCATGAGTTACCCAGGGTTCACATCAAAAAAAATGGCTGTTGACATTTGTGGCAGAATTCTTAGTAGCAGAAGTGTCTGTAAGCTAGAGATCAGGCCTGGGGTGCACAGAACCCTTTTCCTCCATCCAAGAGAGAGAGCCAGCAATATTAAGAAGTATACACCTAAGGAAGTAAACTTGGGATTTCTACCCTTCTGCCCTACTGTGTTTACCCTTCTGTAAGTAAAAATATTTAAATAAGCAAGAAAAGGAAAAACTTTGAAAAGCCTAGAGTGGAACTGGGTTGATTTTTATTCCTTCAGAATTGGCCACAGATGAATTGCATCAGATGTTGCCAAAATGCTCTAAGTTTAATGCCATGTATAAAGGACCATCTCATAGATGTATCTATATCAGAAGCTATAAAGGTTTTGGGAGACTTTGATCAGCCCTAATGTTGAAAAACATCCCAATGAGGCATGATGGACACTCTCCTCCTGTTGGCAGTGGTTTCGGTAAGCAAACAACAAGAAAATGCAGTTAATATGTTCCAAAAGATAAAATGAGCTTTTCCTGTAGGGGATTGGGCTGCTTAATCAGTTCTTGCCATCAGTCCTCTTTGGGCAAAAGGACAGAAGTATTCAAGGCTGGCTATAAAAATGAAGGTAATTAGGCAACATTATCTATAGAGGCTGCTGTGAAGAGTTTACTCGTGCAGGAAATTCTCTCTTTTCCGGAAGACATTTTCACAAGAAAGTCCCCAGACATTAGAGAACATGTATTTTCTATGGTTTAAAGCTGTCTTCAAGTCTTAGGAGCTTCATAAGAGAAGGACAAATAAACGCATGTTTGGGTAATGAAAAGAAGATGCAAGAAATCGAAGTGCTGTCACCTTCTGTAGTACCAGAAACAGATTGATAAAAGCCTAATCTAAATCAGAACTTTGAATAAACTCCCAGTAAGGTATGTGAGCTTTCCAGGATGATAATTTTTGTTTTCCCAGAACTGTTAGGCACCTTCATAAGCAGTTGGAGGAATGTGGTGAAGGGCACAAACGTCTTTGAGGATTCTCCAAAGTATACATGGGGAACATCAGCAGTAGGCGCTAAGGGAGGCTTGTGTAAGGAGAAGAGTAGCATTTCTGGAAGGGTAGGGACTGGATCTTTGTGCGGGCTTTCCCATTAGTTGCCGCTAGAAGGGCTCTCTGCACCCAGATTTGTCTTTGAGGAAACCACTGTCCTTTCCACGTAGGGTTGGGGTTTTTTTACTTACTGGCAGTTATCACACAAAGTTCCCACTGTACTGACTCCTTCCTCACCCTTGCCCTCAGATCCCCTCCACAGGACTGTAACTCTGGAGCCGGGATTCCCAGTCCGCAGGCTCCCTCCTAATCGCCAAGGCAGTTTTCTCTGCTGGAATGGCCTCTGCGGTTGCCATGACAGTGACTAGCAGGATCATAATACAAAGGTGAGGAGCCTGTAAGTTGAAGGAGGCCTCATGTAGGGTTTGATTGATAGAAAAAGTGATTTTTAGCTTGGTAAGAAAGAGTGTGAGCAGCTCCTCCACTTGCCCCTCGCTGGGTTCCCAGGGCCCTAAGCCCTCTTGCAAATAAGGAGGTATTTGCCCAAAGCTATGAGAACAGAAGCTTATCTAAAACACCCAAGGAATTCTTCCATTTGTCTCTGAAGGATTCCAAATTGCAAAAAAGGGCTAAAAATGGGGCAAAGAGGAGCTACTGATCCAACCACTCCGAAGTATGTATTACACTGTGACTAGCTGCAGCTAGGAGTATATACTGCTACTGGCAGGTTTAAACACCCTGACGCTGTTTTTTTCCTATATCTACCACGTATTTTGATATGCTCAGAGGTCAGAAAACTCTCTTTTGTAAAGACTAGCATGTTAATATAGTAAAGATTCTAGACTATACTAAGGACAAACTTTTTGGATAGGGTTTGGAGAGGATATTTGTCTTTCGGCCAGTCAGTCTTGCAGTGAATGTTACTCATATTCATTAAAAAGAGCTACAAGGCTTCAGGTTGATGCCACAAAGTGCAGTTTGTTCCAATTCCCGTAGTTGCTTCTTACCCATAGGTTTTTCAGGAGACTGATAAGATACAAAGCTACTGCTACTATACCCGCTGTAATTAACAAACCACTTATTCCCTGTTGGTAGTTAACAGGCAGCAATAGAACAGTGAGGTTCATTGGAAATTAAAAATCTTTGAATTTTCATTACTATAATGGTCTAATTTGCAAATCAGCTGAACACATGTATCAATCAGAAGTCAGAATGACTTCTAAGGTAATATTCCCATTACTATCTAGTAGAGTTCCTAGAGAGAAAAAAGAAGGGAAAATGTCAGAAGAAATACTTTTATAATGCTTTCTTTATGCTTGCTACTGTTGTTTCAGGCCTGCAAGAATATCTCAGGTATTTAGGTCAGTAAACTGTGAGGAAGAAGTGTGGAAAATATACTTGTGTTATGCCTTGTGATTAAATACGTATTGGATATACAGCTGGAGTCAAGTTATCGGTATATTTTAATGATAGTGCCTCTTTTTACTTCGCGTCAATCAGAAGTCATGGTTTCTAGTCATGAATGACCCAAATAGTGAAATATGAAATTTTTAACTTGGGAAGGAGTGTGGTTTGATTAGGAAAGGTGAAGAACAGGGACCTGAAAGACAAAAGTATATTTCCATGAGGTGATTGAGTTACCATGTAGCTGTAGGCAACTCATTTAGGACCAAATTTTCTGTGCGTTACATCTACGGTTGGAACTAAATTTTTCAAAAGAGCTCAACACTCAACATGCAGCTGTGGGTTGCGTTACCAAGTCCTCCATTTTGTCAGGGGTCTGTGCCACTAGGAGCTGATAGCAGTAGCAGACTTGGAGGACTTAGATGTCTACTCTGTTCAATTCTGTGCTAGACTGTCAGCCTAATGCAAGTAGGAAACGGCCAAAATTAAACACAAACTGACATTAAATTCACACTTTCAAATAGCTCCTGTTTGAAAATAATGTAGGCTAGATCCAATTAGCAATTACCACTTATTTATTATGAACAAGTAGAATTCTAATTAGGCTGATTTGAGCCACAGCTACCCCCTCAGATTCAATTGGCAGTTAAGGTACTAGTTGTGCTAGTAATTATGGTTTACCATGAAATTACCCTCCCTTCTCCCCTCTTCCCTCCCCACCCCCCAAATAACATCGAATTAGCCACGAGTGGAATTATATTTATCACAGGGCCTTGTGTAGTAGAGACTTTGCAAATAAATACAAACAATTAGAAAACCACTCAGAGTGCTGTGCCAGCACAGTAATTAGGGTTTAAAGACAGGAATTTTTGCTGAAGACAAATTGGCCAGTTTGTCATGCAAGAGGAGCTGCAAGTGTCTTCAGCAAGTGCCCTTGAGGGTGCAGATCCGGTCACTGGCTCTCCTGGTCACCTTGCAGGAGCAGACCCAGCGGAAGGGACAATGCAGAGAACAATGTTATCCCAATATAATCCTGTAGTAAGGAGCAGCCTTTGTGGCTTCACCAGTTAGTGTTTTCTGAGATGTTACAGTGACCCCAGTGGGTAACAGGCAGATGACCAACAGTCAGGTCAATGCAAGGCTGATGCAGTGTATTTCAGCAGACAAAAGTGTAAACAAAAGGATAGCTAGCATAAACCAAACCTGAATTGTTTTTCCTTGCCCAGAGAATTAAAAACAAACATCTTGTGTGATTTCTGATCTTGCAAGGACTTAACAATATAGTAAGGAATGCAATTGAAGGATGGACTTTAGGACATAGTGCATTCTGAATGGCACTAGAAATAACTATATTACAATTACTAATAAAGATGCTTGCCATTAAAGAAGAAAAGACTAGGGAAAACAACAAATTCACTTCATTAGATTTACAGAATGTATAATTCACAGTATATTGACAAAAGCGAGCTGTCAGCATAATAATTTGTCTCCTTGTCTGTAAAATATGACATGATACTTCTTCCCATTTCAGTAAGAACAATCTAGGATGCAGACAGCACAGAATAGAACATTTGTATCATAGTAATTCAAACTACCTGTTTAAGTTAGACAAATGAAAAAAAATAGACTCCAGCCCACACATTGTGGCCTGGCACAGAGTAGCACCCAAAGATGAATGCAGCTGATGAGATTAATTTGCCGGGCCCTTACTTATCACCTGCAGACTGAGGCTTTGTATCTTATGAGCTCATTTCCTGATGCATGCACAACATGCTATTTCAGCTCCGCTCCATCCACACAGGGCAATTTACTGTGGCCAGAAGGGGCCGGAATTACCACTGTATCACTTTATTAAAATGCTCTCATAGTTAGTTCAGCCATTTGACCCCCGAGTATTAGTTCTACCATGGGCTTCTGCTAAGGATGGCATGTGAAAGGTCTCTTTCTTTTTTGTCTATCTTATGCCTGTCACTTTTTGTCCATTTGACATTTTAAATATTTGAAATTCACGAACTCTGGCGCAGGATTTTCTTGTTTGCACTTATCTGTGTGCTAGGGTCTGTCTGACCGTGTTCTTCTCTTCATGAAATCTTAGTGCAGTGTACAGTTTGTCTGTAAGAAACAGATTATTACCCAGGGCTGCACAAACTCTCCCGGATGAAAGCCCTCCACGTGAAAGCGGTACGAGGAACAGAGCTAGGACACTCAGTGTGGCCAAACTGCCGTATCCCACAATACGCTTAGCTACTTTCCCGATGCAAGTGACAGTGTGACCTGAATCACGCTAATGGTTTTAACAAGTACTTTAGTGAGTAGCAGCTTAATATGATTCTTTAAAGGCAGCCAGCACCCTCCTTCTGGAAGGAAGGGTCTGGCAGTCCTTGCAGGAATCCAACACTTCCTACTGGCCTTCAACAGCCAAGAATGATGCAGCTCCTTCAGAATCAGTCAAACAGACCTACAAAACCAAACAGAGATGCTCCATCCTTTGTCTTCAGCAGGCACGGGAAGCTCTGTCTGCATCCAGAAATTAACATGAAAATTTCTCACAATTCAGTTTATTGTACAGAGTAAACAGAGTTCAGTTTCTTGGTTTTTAACTTAAATAACAAGATCTGGGGGGCTCTTGTTTCTCTGTGAACAACCCCTGGCATACTGTGCCCCTGAAAATAGAGCAATGCCTCTAATGAACAGTTTATTTTTATTTACCAAAAATGGATTGTGTTTGGAAGTGTGTTACTCACACTACTACTCTAGCTATGTCCACCTTCTCATGTCGGTTGGAATTGATCTTTCCTGTAAAATGCTACCAAAAATCAAAGCATTCACAAAGAGGAAGTTTTCTGCTTGACTGTTAGAAACTAAATCCTGTCTAGTATCCAGAGCCATTCTGAGTATTTTTAAGGTGTGTGCAGAATGCTAATCTGATTTCAAAGAAAGATGAACAATTTATATATACTGAACTACTTAGTATTTAGCTATGTGACATGAAAATAAGATATTGCTCTAATGACATTTAAAGTCGGTGAAAAAGCTTATATTGATGTCATCATCTGACTGTAGCATTTTTCCACTATCTCAAGGACCCATTTCATTGCATGTCGTTGCTCCCAAAACATTCTTCCTTGATGTACATTTCAAATCTAGTAGTAAATGTCTTATCGCGAACTCAGTAATTGAACTCTCTACGACAATATTAACTGAGATTGATTATCGACCAGGCTTGCATGTGCATGTGGTTTTGTTTTACACTGTATAAATAGCTGCCGAGCCCTGAGAGCAAAATAAGATGCAAGTCTTTGAACCGCAGGAAGGACACCGCGTGTGACTGACAGCAGCAAACCCGTGAGACTGGTTGAGACAACTTTAATTTATTTGTACGGCACACATACGGAAGGGTCCTCACCTCCCGTTTTGGTAATGATAAATGACAAGATGTCGACAGTTATTAATTAAACTGCCTGGCATAGCAATGTCCATGATGATAAGACCTAAGAAATGTGTGGCATTCCTTCTACCTCATCATGAGAATGAGGCCCCTCCACTGTTCTCTGGCACAGCAGAGATTAGACTAAAGCATCAATATTCCAGTACAAGCTGGCTACCTAGTAACTGCCTGAATACAGGGCCCTAAAAATTGAAATCCTCTCTCATGCGATGTGTAGTAATTAAACTTCAGCATTCTTTCTGCAGGAAATGTTTCTCCTGTGTTGTTCCCACAGATTGTGCTACAACAACAGTTTTAGCCCCATGAACTATTAACCAATTATAAAGGGATTTTCTCAGTCTGCTTTAACTGAGGATCAAAGGCAAAAATGTTTTTTTCTTGCCAGATATTGTAATTTAGGATACAAAACACCAAGCGTACACAGGACTCAAGACTTTGGTCACTCAAACAGAATGGACTCAGGGGAGTAACTCACACCCCGTTTCAGCTTTTCTGATTTGACCTGCCAATATTCCAGCTGCTTCCTTAAAAAAATCCATTGCCCCACAATTACAATGCATTTATTCTATTCTACTTTCATTTCTATTTTTCATATCTATATCCTTTATATATGTGCTACTTGGAGCTAATTATGTCTATACTGTGTCCAGTTCTGGGCTCCCCAGCTCAAGCGGGACAGGGAACTTCTGGAGAGAGTCCAGCGTAGGGCAACAGAGATGACTGGGGGATCGGAGCACCTCCCTTATGGGGAAAGGCTGAGAGAGCTGGGACTCTTCAGCCTGGAGAAGAGAAGGCTGAGGGGAGACCTTATTCTTGCTTCGAAGTATCTAAAGGGTGGGTTGAAGGAGGATGGAGCCAGACTCTTTTCAGTGGTTGCCAGTGACAGGACGAGGGGCAACGGGCACAAGTTGGAACATCAGAAGTTCCATTCAAACACAAGAAAAAGCTTCTTTAGGGTGAGGGTGACAGAGCACTGGCACAGGCTGCCCAGGGAGGTTGTGGAGTCCCCTTCTCTGGAGATTTTCAAGACCCGCCTGGATGCAGTCCTGGGTAATGTGCTCCAGGCATTCCTGCCTCAGCAGGGGAGTTGGACTAGATGATCTCTAGAGGTCCCTCCCAACTCTGAAAATTCCGTGACTCTGTGATATACCACTCAGTTACTCAGAATTTAATATATACCCGATTTGTCACCAGCTTACTTATCTAATGAAGCCTTAGTTTTCTTTTTAGAGTCCCTTCTGAATTTTATGTTGTATAAGAATAGCGTGCTGGGCTAATTCAGTTAGCTATTAGAGTTTGTGATGATTTTTGTCTGCATTTGTCACATAAAGCAGTAAAAAGCCTCTCATTTGCTGTAACTAGTAGCTATTAATCATTGTTATTTAAAAGGGACCAGGAGATTCTCTTTAAGCTTTATGTTTCAGTGAGTTTAGAACACCGCACAAAGCACTGGCAAAGAACTGAAGTGGTCTTAAAATAACATTGGTGTTAACTACGTCAGTTAAGGGAAGTGCTTCAAAATCAGCCACTAGCATCAGAGGTCCTACAGGTCAGAGCTTCCCAGTTTTGTTCCAAAGAGGAGAAAACCAGCCACGACACAAGGAAACTATCTGCTCATTACACAGCCACAGTATCATAGAATTGTCAGAAGGCATCTCTTGAAACCATCTCGTCCAACAACCTTGCTCAAGCAGGATCAGCTAGAGAAGGTTGCCCAGGACTGTGTCCAGTCAGATTTTGAATATCTCTATGGATGGAGATCCTACAGTCTCTCTGAGTATGTGTTCCAGTGTTTGACCACCCTTGCAGTATTACCAACTGTGGACCCGAAATTAAAGACAAGGAAAGCTTATGGTTATACTATATCTCGTAATCGGAGTTCAAGACTGAATTATTTAAATTGTAAGGTAATGTCTAAACATAGAATCAGCACCCATGCTAACTAGAGACACCCAAGAGGCACGTGGGTTTGGACCCCTGCCCAGCACAGTGAAGAGGGTTGGAGTGTCTGCCTATAAAATAGTCTTTACTCTCAAAAGCCAAAACTGAAGCACTGGGATTCTTGGTGTCTGAGCTTGCTGGTTCGTGGTAGTGGTGAAAAGGTGTCTAATAGCAGTTGACTTTAGCCTGTTCCTTTGTCAGGGCTTGGGGGCTAGCGCTGAGGACACAAATGCCCATCTTCTACTGTGCCAAGGCTGTAAGCAGTGGTGACAAGCCACCAGGCAATTGCAGCAGAGCAAATGCTACAACTTTTTGCAACCCCTGGAAAATATTGTTCCTTAGATGATTTGATCTGACCTGCTGAACTTGGCTTCTGTAGTCAAACAGAAATATTCTGAACTGGAAGTTTATACATTTTAAATTATTACATGATTCACTTGAGGTCTTCTTCAAGCTATATATTGAGTTCAACATTAACATATTTTGAAGACGTGATGCATAACTTCAGCCCTCTCACTAGATCATTATTTTTATGGAGCATAAAATTTCTATCTTCCTGGGACGTTATTTAAACTTCTTTTTTATGTTTGAAAGTCTGTTGTCAGCCATTTACTTGTTTATAAGGCCTGAAGTTCCCATGAATAGTAAGTGATGCGAGAAAAGCTCATTTTAAAATCTTGTGATTAGTCATTTTGATTATGCAAAGAGGAAGAGTCAGAGTAAGGAATGTCAGAGAGGATGAAAAGTTAAAAGCAGCCCCAGGCCTGTTTTGAAGGTTTGGTAAAGGCGCTCGCTTTCCTGCATTTAGCCCCGAAGGCCCTGAGAGCAGCCCAGGCCACAAACATCCCTCACCCTCGCGCTCCTGCGGCTCCACCGGCAGCTGCCTCGCAGGAATCTGGGTGTGAACCCACCGTAGTCTCCGGGAATCCTGATCCGCTTTTGCAAGGGGGTATCTGACAGCTTTTCTACTCTTCATGCGCGCTTCCGTACGACAGGATTACGACATAGCACACCATTTGCTACAGAGGCCTATTTCTAGCATTGGCAAATATTGTAAAAAGTTCATGTGCGCACGCCTTTATGTGTACATATGCATACAAATGAAAAAGAGCCTGATTATCGTGAAGTCACTTTTTGCCTTCGGAACAGGAACCTTATTTCGGTGACATTTTACCTTGGCAAAATATCAAACGGAATCTGGTCCGTGACGCTTAACAACAGATTTTAAGCAATGGTGTAGGAGTAGCCCTCCCGTGCCAGGAGAGCAGGCGTCGGTGATGAGGGACTGCCCGGTCCATCCTATTCCTGCAGCGACGCCTCCCGCAGTGCCGGGGCTTGGTAACGCGCCTGGTTTGTCTTCCCTAGTTAATGCAGCTTGGGCGTTCTGAAATCAGGGAATGCTTTCCCAAATCAGCTTTAGCAGATGCGTAGCCTTTCCTTTTCCATAAACATATAGCGGATATGAAATAAACCCCATGTATCTGTGTGGCCTGAGGCAGCTGCCAGGAAGCACGGGAGGAGCCGTTTGTGCGGAAGCCTTGGCAGCCGCTGGGAGGTTTGTGTCTGAGGATTTTCAAACAGCAGCAATGAGATAGCACCTCAAGACATAGGAAATAGGAAATTTTCCAATAGGAAAATACAACGGTCGACTAGGGAGGCTTGGAATCAGTCACTGCATGAAAAATGAAATGAGATCTACCGTAGACAGTGCAAAAAACCCAGTATTGTGATATACAGTAAAGAACGAGAAGAAAGTGGCAGCTAAATAATTGCTTCCCCTAGAGCAGCAGCCTTTCCAAAGTCACCATGTCACTTACACAGAGAGGGTCTTCTAGAAATACATACATAGCTTAATCATTTTCACAGTTGTTAGAAACACTTTCCAGTATTTTTAAATAAAACAGAACAAAAACAAAAACCGAAAAACCCAAACAAGAAAAAAAAGGCACTATAAAAAAAGGCAAACAGTCTCCTCGCTCAGCTTACTCTGCAATTAAATCTTGTAAAGCCCTCAAGCCGGTGGCAGCACTCACTAAGCGCGTTGCACAACGTGAGGCTTTGGTTTTTCTTGGAAGTACCAGAATGTTTCACCTGCTTTTCTCTTGTTATTTTATTCTGTTATTATTTTATATTTGTACAGTACAGTCCTAACTGCCTTCACTGGCCTGGGATTTTTTAGTCCCATACGTGAAGAGCTTGCAGCCTTGAAGTTTTTACAGTCTACCTGCTGACTACATTTTACCATGTTTCGCATTTAGTATAATTTATCTACAGAGAAGGGACTGCTTTAAATGCCTGTTACTTGTAAGAGATGAGTGCTATGACCTCCATGACTAGAACTACTTTAAATGTTCCAGCTGGTTTTAATCCTTTCAAGTTTGTCTACCTGACTATAATTAAATTTGACTTTTAACAGGGACAACATATTATGTGTGTGACAGTATGAAAAAGAACACAGTGTCCTGGTTCCGGCAGGGACAGGGTTCATTTTGTGGCACGGGACATGGGTATTCCATACCCTGCCCAGTCCACAGGGGGAGCTGGCCGGGGAAAGGGGCAGGAAATCACCACTTGGGAGCGGGCTGGGGCCACCCGGGGTCTGGTCGGTGAGCGCTGGTGCAGTAACCCTGTGCGTACATTCCTCCGTCGGTGGTGGTGGTGGTCTCCTCTTTCCTGTGCTTTTCTGTTAAACTGCCTTGAGCTCAACCCGCGAGTTTTGCCTTTTGCTTCAGATTCTACCCCAGCGCCGTGGGGGGCTGAGCGAGCGGCCGCCCGGGTCTTGGTTGCCGGCTGAGGCCAAACCATGACACAGCAACACTGTACACAGGAGTCTTTTTTTTTTGTCTAAGGGTAAATGCCACTGCTGTATTATTTAGTATTTAAAATACATTTATTAAATGCACTCCTATAAGGCAATAACAGATTGTTCAGCTTCTCAGCCAAAGCATGACCAGGTGCTTTTTCTTCTTTTCTTCAGAAACAGTCAAATGAATCAGCCCAGCAAGTTCAAATTTTTTTACATTTTTTTTCTTTTTTCCTTTTTTCCCCAGTTAGAAAGCATGGATCCATTTTATGGTTGTTGCTACACCTCTTAATATCCTCACATTCTCTGTGATTCTTCACTGTGGGCTAGAGAGCATGCTATAATTTCCTTCCTGCAGTTACAGTCAAAAAAGTATGTCAGACAATGTCTACGCTTTTCCTGCTGAAAGTTAAAATGTAAAATACTGAATATGTTAAGGAAGAGAGCTGTATTTGTTAATATAATAAAAAAAGAAGACTAAAGAAACATCCTACCTGGTACCTGTGTAGAGTTTAATATCACATCTGAGTAAAAATATTTTGAAATAACACTGCTACGTGCTGATTTCCTACGAAGTATGTCCAAAAGGATGCGTGTGGTTTTTTTAAGGTAAACCATGTACTTGGCCTTGTCCTCAACTGCTTGCAAAAAATGTAATTGAAATGAAATCAAAGGAGAGAGCTCGGCTTAAGCCAATTGACAACTTAATCTTTGTTTACTCATAATCTGAGAGGTTATTAAACTTAAGCATTAAATCCAAATATTCTTACCTGCTATGTATGTCAAAATTATTTTTGAGAGATTAAATGTTACTGAGAATTCTCAGTTTTGGCTCTCAGGAGATGTAACTCAAGCCTGTGTATGTAACCGGACTAAAATGGTTGATGCTTGATTCTGGAAACCATCACTAATTGTACATTCCCTGGCACTGATAAACCATCTCCCCAGGAGGGCAGCTTGCAGACGTACGGCTGCGCCTCACAGACAGTTTTTGTCTTCTTAAGAACATGGCTCTTGCTTAATCTCTATATCCTGTGAACTGCACAGAAGTCCATTCTATACACTAAAGAGAACAGAGTGTGAGCGGAAAGCGTTCTGAGAGTACCACAGAAGATTTTTAAGAACACTGGATTTAAAATGTGATTCTCCACCCTATTTCTCATATGAAGGGGGTGATAATGTAAGCCAGCACGAAGAAGGTTAGACATAGCTATAATAGGAAAGCTTCTCTTTGCCAACTATGGAATAATGGTCCAAAGATTTCCTCACCGATGAATCATTTTGCAAGATTTTTGAATTTTACTTGGGAATGTGCCGTAATTATATTTGAGATTTTTTTTTGTTACCTAAGTAATCAGAAGAAAGCTTTTTCAAGCTTTTTAAATTTGCAGACACCTGGAAATTTCCCGTGGAGCTACACTCTCCTGTGTAGTGAACACATTCGATATAGGGTCGTTTTTCTCAGTCAGTTTCCAGACCACCTCGTGGAAGGAGTTCCCAGAGTCTAGGTGTTAAGGGCCCATGACTCAAGACAATTCTCTGCAATTTCTTGAATGTTAACTCACTTAAAATTGTCAGGTGCGGCAGATGTGAAGAACCCTTCCATTATTCCTGCTAAATGTGTTTCTTTTTGCTGATTGGTATGGCTTTTTTGGCCTTACAGAAGTAGGAAGATCTTGTTTTCAAACTGCATAAATGCAATCTGGGTGGCTGTCCTTTAAATATTGTCTTCGGATCCAAATCTCAAAAATCAGCACAGCTCCACTGAAACCCATAATGGTTGCAGTTTTCTCTTGAGTATGATTTTCTTCTTAGTTATGTTTTGTTTTTAAAAGAAAAAAAAGTTTCCTGGACCAGCTTCTCATCAGATTTGTGAGTGAGGTCTCACCAAACAGCCAGTTCCAAATATGTTTTTACTATACCTGCCGTTGCTCCAAAGACCACCCAGAAACTTTCTATGATAACTTAGGGGGTTTTACATGATTGCCCTTTGGCACATGTCATTTCCACTGTTCTTGGGCCTTCTATTTGCCTTCTAAATAGCAGAGCGTTCTCTATCTATTAAAAGTTATATTTTCACTGTTTGCAGAGAAATACAAGTAAATTCAAAGTCATTGGGTATAACGTCTGTATTTAACATGTACTTCAAAATAATAGTGGTGTATTTCAGTAAATATAGGATGATGGTACTACTGACCGAGACAGAATTACGTATTTGAGAGCTGTGTAGCTTAAAAGTAAATTGGATGTGGACTGAGTTCGTTGCTCATGCAAACTCTCTGGTCAGACTATGCTACAAATCAGTTGCACACACACCCGATGGCCACTTCGGGGTTGCAAGCATCCCAAAATAATGAAAAACTAGCTAAAATCCTTACACACGGCATTTCCAACTAGAAGAAAGGGACATGCTTGAGGGTACAGTGCTTGACTTCTGAATTTACGCGTTTGCCCAGTAAGAACATCCTATTCACTAATTCCCATCACTGAACTATGCTCCACTGAATGTTTGCATTTATTAACACTTCACTCTACAAAGTACTATAGTTCTGTTCTTATTGCAAGTCCAAAGAATAATCCTTATGACTGATTGTTAGCTCTTGATGCCATAGTAGAGATGTTAATGACAAAACTAATGCTAGAAAAATGTATCTTTTAAAATGTCTGGGCCTATTTTTGGCTCCTCAGAGGCCCCTGGACACCTCTGATTTGAAGATTAATTTATTCAGGGGCCCATATTACTTGATGAGCAGGCTGAAATTTCACACGCATTGTCTCAGTTCATTGGAAGTCTAGGCAACTGTCTGTCTGTCCTCTGTCTCCCCTCAATAATGATTTCCTGATAGCGCTACTTCTGTTTCCAGCCACGCAGGAATTCATCTGGAGTGAAAAGTTTCTGGTTCTGAGCACCACCCTTAATCTGAAGAACAATTTTAGAAGAAAACTATCACTTTTAAAACTAACTTCTCCTGCTAATTTGACTAGAAAAAAAATAAGGCCCTGCAAATAGCAAACCCCTCCAAATGGGAGAGTAATTATCTTAAATTAAGCCTTATTTCTGGTTATAAAAAAACCCAAAACAACAACCACTCAATTCTAAAAGCATGTTGTGCAGACTGGAAGCATTAGAGTTAAATACTGTCCATTTTATGGTGAAAGGGAAGGAAATAGACAGGAGGAAGGAAGGAAGAAGAGATTAGAGAATCTGACAGATGTAAATAGTCTCAGAGGAGCCACTATGTCCCAAGGCCTCTCCTGAGGGAAGTTTTTACACCAAAGAATCTGGTAGCCTGAATGAAGAATGACATCACTTATTTATTTAGCCTCAGCTGAGATGTTTTCTTAAGACATTGAAATAACCTCATGCCACAAGCATTAAATTGTTGGCGAAGTGATAAAGATGTCTGTTTAATTCGGGGGCTTGATAACCACGAAATAAATACACTTTTATTCCTTGGTTTGCAAGTATATTTAAATTGCCTGGAAAGCCATGAACAAGAAAGCTCGAGTCTGAAGCTTAATGCTACAAACAGCCTGATGTGCGAGTCTTCAGTATGGAGATGCATCACTTTGGCCTTGTAACTCAGTCAAGGATTTGGGGCTGCTTCCCTTTGAGATGGAAATGCCGGCGTTACTCTTATGGACACCAAGCACAGACCAATATTTCCACATTCTGGGTACGGTACAAATTCACAAGAAAGGGACAATTTCAACCTAAAATGCTAGTGCCGAAGTGTCTTAACAGCCTGCCTAGATCAGTTAGAATGGGAGTAGCCAATATAAGGCAAGAACGTGATTCACATCACGCGCTGCCTCACCTGGGATGGCTAAAATGGGTGTTCATGGCACCAGCGTGAACTAGTCAGCCCCTGGCAGCAGCAGGGAGAAGCAGGGTTGGAACGGATTACAAGCTTAGATACTGAAGTGTTCAAAATGACACCAAGCTGTGTGGTGCGGTCGACAGGCTGGAGGGAAGGGATGCCATCCAGAGGGACCTCGACAGGCTGGAGAGGTAGACCCGTGTGAAACTCATGAAGTTCAACAAAGCCAAGTGCAAGGTCCTGCACGTGAGTCAGGGCAATCCCAAACATGGGTACAGGATGGGCAATGACTGGATTGCAAGCAGCCCTGCAGAGAAGGACTGGGGGGTATTAGCGGATTAAAAACTGAGTAAGGAATGTGCGCTCACAGCCCGGAAAGCCAACAGTATCCTGGGCTGCATCAAAAGCAGCGTGGCCAGCAGGTTGTGGGAGGTGATTCTGCCCCTCTACTCCACTCTCATGAGAGCCCACCTGGAGTACTGCATCTAGCTCTGGGGCCCCCAACGTAAGAAAGACATGGACCTGTTGGAGTGAGTCCAGAGGAGGCCATGAAGATGATCCGAGAGCTGGAGCAGCTCTAATATGAGGACAGGCTGAGAGAGTTGGGGTTGTTCAGCGTGGAGAAGAGGAGGCTCCAGGGAGACCTTATAGCCCCTTCCAGTACCTAAAGGGGCTACAGGAAGGATGGGGAGGGACTCTTTATCAGGGAGTGTGGCGATAGGACGAGGGGTAACGGTTTCAAACCAAAAGAGGGTACATTTAGATTAGACATTGGGAAGAAATTCTTTACTGTGAGGGTGGTGACAGACTGGAAGAGGTTGCCCAGAGAGGTGGTGGATGCCCCATCCCTGGAGGTGTCCAGTTTAGCCCTACATTGTGATGCGGTAGAGGTGAGATAATGTTTTGAAGATTGTCTTTTTGTTCCTTGTACTTTTATTTCAGAATTAGTAGGGCTTGTGCTGAGGAGTTTTACCTCTGCTCGGGTTTTACTGACTAGTTTTATTATCCTCTTTTCAACAGTAATAACTTGTCCTCATAAAAGAGCAGTGAGAGCTTTTAGGATTGAAAGAAATAGCTAGTTCATGATACAGTGCCAGGAAGGGTTAACAGAGACAGAAGAGTCAGCATTGCTTCCCTTTGGGCTTCAGGCACAGTACGTTTATTACACTCTAGTGAGAATAAAATTCATTGTGGCATCAGAAAATACAGAAAAGCACCGTATTCCTAATTCAATGAAAAGACAAGGCATCGTGAGCTTTGTCCATGAAATATTGCATCTTGATGTTACAACTCTCCAACACTCAGTGTAAAAACTGTTCCCCCAGTTCTGGGAACAGAAATGTCCATCCCTTTGTATATAACTGGAAAAAGCCTTGTGCAGAATTGTGCTTCGATGGCTTTAAGACTGAAAGGGGAGCAGTTGCGCTGTTTTGTGTAACTGAATAACATCAGCTGTGTTTGTTGCGAGTTCTGCAACTTGTACTGGCTTTATTTTAAACCGCGGGTTAACGGTGGACTTCCATTACTTGCCTATCAAGGGGAGTTTCAGTTTATTCAAATTTCAGGTTACAGCTGCACAGTATGTTCAATCCAAACTTCAGCTACATATAAATATGTTCTATGTTAATTTAAGACTTTTGAGCCTGTGTACTATAAAAGAGTTGTTCTGTGCACCCATATACTGCACTAATTTGAGTGAAACAAGCTAATTATAAGTTGATGTCATATGGCTAAAAAAATACATGTTTATTCCTTCCATATTTCATGCTGCTGACTTTCTCAACCACATTTGCAGGACACACATATAATGTGTTTTCTGGGCCTCGCTGGATAAAGTTATGTTCTTTATTGTGCAGTTTATAATTAAAAAGTTGAACCTCATGCAAAATCGTTGGGACCTTGCAGATACCAGCAGGCTGTTTGTGCCACCTGTAAGTTTATCTTTCACTGAATAATAGCAGAATTGTATTTTTGCCAGAAAAAAGAAATAAAGTAGGCACACCGACTATTTTAAGTCAGTGAGTATATTGTAGAGAATGTGCCATGGTTTGTTGTCTACACACGTTGGAAATAAAAATGGGGGACAAATGAAATGTTCAAAGCTGATTTGAAGAAATCATGAATCCTGTCTGAAAAAAGCAACTTGCCTGTTTTTCTGCGGACTCCCCATTATGACAGTTGTTCACTTGCTGACAGGCAGCTGTCCCCAGCCAAGTGAAGGTAAATTCAGCGACCTGTTACTACTTATAGTTCAGTAGCACCTAAATTACGTACCATTGTGCTATTTTATTGCAAAAATTACAATGCAGAAATTCACTCTTGCCTGAAGAGTTTATAGTCCTGAAGAAACACTATTTAATGCTCCTGTAAAAGGAGCGCCCAGCAGGTCTCTGCCCATTACGAAGCCCCTTTGGAGTATGTGTTACTCTGAAAGAGCCTGTCCCACGTATGCCTTGTGTCCAGTAATGTTTCACTGATGTAAGGACAATATATAAAGTCGCTTTGTTTTAAGTTATTTCCTCTGTGTACAGTATCAAGCTTTTTTCTTTGGAAAGAGCTGAAGTGTATAGATTTGGTGTAAAAGACAAACTGAAATTTCTTGCAGACACTCATTCTCAGGCCCCCAGTTAGAGACGGCATCTCCTCTGTGCAGCACGTCCCTTGAGCCATAAATAACCCTTTCAGCAAACACTGACACAGTTTATCAGACCACTAAGTCACTTTCTAAATTTCTGTCTTGTTCTAGAGCCCTACTAACAGCTGTAAGTGATATGTACTAATGTGAGGCAAAAATAGTGTACACCCTTATTGGAGATTAAAAAAAAAAAAAAGCAAGTGAGAGAGAAAATAAATAAATAAATAAATAAATAAATAAGCAAATCCAAATGCTCTGTTAGAAAAGAACCCGCGTGTGGGGTGAAATGTAGCAGTCTACCTCTGTGGAACATCCCACGTTTTGATTTTTCCAGCTGTTTGCAGAAGACTGCTATTCCCTGTTCCTCTCCTGGTAACATTAATTGTGAAAGAGGCGGCTGAAGGGGACTGTTCCAGCACTAGGATTACAGAATAAGCATATCAGCAGACTGCTCATCTCATCCACTTTTAACCTGTGATAAGAAACCAGTGAGAAGCAACTGTGAACAGGGTGGGTGTTGAGAGGAAATACAGTGTAAGTGCCTCAGGACCCCCTGTCCATGGGTATTCTTGTGAAAGCTTTTATAACATGCGAAGAACCAGCCATTACATTGTGAGAAAACTGCAAGATTCTGAATGGCAGCTGAACAGCAGGAAGCTTTTCCACTTCTGGTAGAAGAGAACTGTGTGGGAGGATCGGGGTGTTTATTGGGAGAGGATGTCTTCAAGGTGAAACATTTGGGAGGAAGCTATTACTGGTTGACCTGCAGCAGGCCCCATACTTCCGAACTGCCTAGAATCCAGCATGAAGTCTCAGATAAAGTGGAGTAAGTCTCTTCCACTGGCTTATCACAGTCAACATTTTAAAAACAACATTCCAGTAACTGTAGATGCCAGCGAGACTGTGGAATAGCTTTTCCGAGGAAGTGAACTACTTTTCTTACTTAAGAAGCACTTGCAGGTGTTCAGGCCGATTTCTGAAAATTAAGCCCCAAGTGCCAAATTCATAAAGTCCAAGATAAGTCTGAAAAATGTTGTCACAGGTATGACAACTGTTTGTATTAGGTTTTTATATGAGGTATCAAATAATAGTAGTGAAAGGACACCTTATCTACTGGCTGTCCTGAAAAAGCTGTTCATCTTTACAGTTGGATTGAAAGATCTGCACACTATGTGCAGTCCAAGCTTGGTTTTCCCCAACTTCATTGGAAAATGTCTTTGTTTCTTGAAGAACACGGCCTTACAAATGAAAATGGGCATAGGTCTACAATATCAAATTGTTAAAAAGTTTAACTGTTGCTTGGCGGCACTTGCAAGAGGATTCCACACTTTTTTCAATGAGAGAAATCTGAAGCAATCAGATTCCAATCAAGAAATCTTGATCGACAGTTCACAGACCTCTTGTTTTCTTTGGTGGCTTTATTGGGTTGTGAACATATGAATCAGGAAATGTCACTGGGAGTAGGAGCAGGGAACTGAAATTGGCTGAGTTTTTCTTCCCCAGGGGAAGTAGAATATTGAAATAACTCTGAGCTCTGCATCTGCCCAGGAAGACTTTTTCCATGAGAAATGTTGTGCATTGGACCAAGAAGTTCCAGGATGGAGTTTCTTTAGACACATTTGGGTTATTGATTGAGAATTAAGGACCCCGACACTCTCTGTCACAGAAATACCCTGACTGTTCTGTAATTCACTGGCTTTGCAGCAAATCAGCTTTACACTATAGCTGAAAATCAATGAGTCTTCCTATAATTAATCATTGTTTCTACTTTATTAACAATGTGTTTAAAATTAAAAATAACAGACTAATATTTTAAAAGCATTATTCTCATTCTCTACAAGGAAAAACATTGCATAAATAATTTCTGAGAAAAAAATAAATACGTAATTCACTCTGAAACAATACCTTTTCTCTCTAGGTTCTGGTCCCACATAAAATAATTGCAAAATCTATCAACATTGCAAATTTCCATAGTTTATATGATTTCAGCATAAACTCTACATAGAAAATAAGAATAGCGAGGATCTGTCTTCATCCCAAACTGTGTTCATCTGATACTAGGCTTAGCACTTCTACAGGATATATACAGCATGTGACGATTCACTTTCTAATAATATTCTTTAATGTAAAAACACAAACATTAGTCTGAATGCTGAGAAGCTACGTAAAGGAAAGTTGCTGTCAAACTAAACACTTACCAAAGCTGCACATACCAAAGACTTTTCTAGAGGAATTCATGGCACTAAAACTAGCAGAGGCTCACTTTTAATGCAGAACCAGCACCTTACTCCCAGAACTTGGCTTGCACAGTCTTAGCACTATGAAGTGTGTGGCAGATAATCCAAACTCTACAGAATAGAAAATGCAAACTGAGACATCTAAGCTGATACTAAAGTCAATGGTGTTCTAGGAAATAAGGAATAATCAGTATCTTTTATGATAAATTATGCACATCTTTAGCTCTTTACAGGACAAACATCAGTGAGGTTATCTGGTTTGAGAGGAGCATCCATTTCATGAATCTGCTCTACTTAATAGAATTTGTTTAATTGTTCCTAAAACAAGTCATTGTCCCTAAAACAAATCATTGTCCCTAAAACAAACATGGTTTTAGTTGTCAAATCTCAGTTTTGAATTGTTGATCCTACAGTCTTTTAATTAAAAGTATGAAATAGATTTGTCACACTTTTGTTTTGAGAACATGAGTGTCATATTTTGATTTTTGTGTTTTAGAGGAAAAAAACAGGGCATGAGGACATCTGACAGGACATTAATTTCCCAACAATTTGACTTCAGTCACCATAACTGTTGAAATCCCTGTTACCACTAACTTACTACAACTCATTCAGAGAGCGGTAACTCTCCCGGTGGTTCCCTGATCGCATGTTTGTCCTGCATCATGGCACTTATAAAACTGGGAAAGAGATCTCGGCGTTCTTTTCACATAAAGCAAGTAGAATGACTTCTAACAAAGTGTGATTGTCACCGTAACAGCTTCACTTTCCTCTGCCTTCCTACTTATACAAGCCACACGACCTCACGTGAACCTCCAAGGTGTACCTCTCTTCTCAGACTGAATTTAGGTGTTGCTACCTCCGGCTTGGTTTATCTCATTCTCTTATCAGACCATAACTGCTATAATCTGATGGATTTTTGACTATGTGAGCCTTTGACCCAGTTTAGCAGAAGGAACTGGAACCTACTGCAGTCAGAACGTCATGCTGCGGCCTGTGAGCGCCAGCTGATGTTTTGTAAAATATCCAGAGCTGCTAGGCTGTATTACTCAGAGACACCTTCTAATAAGCATTTTCTAACTCATGCTGGTTAGATTTGCTGCTCCTGGCTCTGGAGAGACGGGGCTTCTTGTTCTTCTGAGGCCTGACAGTTTCCTTTCCGAAGTCCTTCAGTTCCGACTGGTTGTGATAGCGGGTGTAGCGCTTGCATTTGCAGGACGTGACAGCTCGGAATTTGTAAGTCCGAGTCTCTTCCTCGGGACAAGCCATCTGGATGCGCTGCGTGCGAGTGTGAGCAGGAATGCAGCGATAATCCAGGGCGTTCTGACGCCACCACTTCCCTCTACCAATAGAGTTGGGAAGGAGGTGTGAGGGGACACACTGACCCGAGCAGACCAGTTCCTTGACGGGCTTGACGCTGCGGCAAGGCCCCTCGGTGACGTAGCGGGTGGTTCGCATTTCTCTGCAGCTGAAGTCGGAAGCATCTGCAAACAAGAAACGCATTAATTATTGGCCACTTTCTTCCCTGTCCTTGCGAAAGCACTTTTTTGTTTCTGTAGCAGGTACCTAGCTCTGAGCTAGATACAAGCTGGACATCCTGAAGGGCAGATTTTGAGAAAAGTATCTCCAAAGACTCGCTCGTGCAGCTTCTGAGTATTTGGCTACTCTAGTTATGAGACCCTTGAATAACAGCGTACAAATTGAGGAATAAAATCCTTCTCTGGCTACTAGGTAAAATCCGTGTCAGGGCTGTGCAGGTGGGCAGCGGAGCTTCTGCAGTGTAACCCCAGCAGCAGTGGTTACTTCATGGGAAATTTTGATGGGCTTCTCCTGGCTTCATCTCCCTGTGGGCAAAAACTTCCCCCATTGCTCTACTTTCACTCTATTGACTGTGGAGTTTGACTCCAGATTTAAATTCTTTTGCAACAAATAAAGTGTTCCTTAAGTGATTTTTAACTAGCATAACGTGCTCCAGGTTAGGGAAATTAGCAGGTAACAACAGTGCTAAGGAATTCCCACTCTTCAGGCATTAGGTTTTCCAGGTTTACTGCTCTCTCTGATAATCCCACGTCCCACATAATTTCCTTCAGCCAGCTAGAGGCATCTTCTGGCTGATTAGGAACATTGCAGTGGGTTTTTTCCCCCTTTTTCTCAATGGATCGCTGTAGGCAAATGAAATATTAGGAAGTACAAGCCTTTTTTAGCATTAAGGATTTAGAAAAAATTTCCAGTTGTACGAACACGCTTTTTCTGAAGGCGTCTCTTTTGCCAAGTGACATGCTTGGCTCATTGACTTGTTTGGAAGACACAGAATTTGGGTTTTGATGGTGTTTATCAAGGAACTTCATCTAGCTAAACACATGTTAGTGTTCTTCTCTTAGTCAGAAGGACAGTTTTAACTCAGGAACGCTACTTGTGGTGGAAATCCTCAAAGGCCAGCTTCCAAACAGAAGGCTGTGTCTGGTAGGCCCATTCTCCTTGCTCTGCACAAGGTGGTTCCCTCCTTAGTACATCAAAAGAGAATTCTGACTCCGAGGCCTTAGTGATAGAACAATATTTGTACAGACATTTTAATTTTTGTTTTTCCTGTGAAGTACAGAAACATGACTTTTAGCACTCATGTTTATATTTATCAAAGTACGGCTAGCAAGAGTTTATTTTTTAAGTTTTAAGGACTGCATTAATGAAATGAAACGATCCTTGTCATAATGCTGAGACAAAAATGCTGACAACTGAACTCCACGCGCACTCAGTCTAATCCTCCCAAGTTTCCTAAGCATTTAAGAATATTATGTTTGTCTATGTAAAAAATAATGCTCTGAATCGGGTGCATTGTACCACCATAGCAGACAGGCAGATACAATTAAATATATGGGCATTTGCCTCAGCTATATAGGTTTAGTTTCTGTGCATATATGTCCTACCCTGTATGTGTACAGGTTCCACATACTGCAAGATCACTCATGGTCTGGTGCGACGTCATGTGTCCCAGGAAGGTCTGGCCACTTTGGATCATCATTTTGATTCCTTGTGTTAAAGATGGTAAAATAACTATGCAAGACCATTGCGTATCTTGAATAACTGTCCTTCACTCTCTCTTTCTTAAGTAAATGTCCTTTCCACTTCATATAAAATGCAGACATCAGTAGGACAGATTCCCCCCAGTTGATGTCAGAGTAGTAAGAGGATAAAAAAATGAAAGTTTTCAGATGTAACAACAAAAGCAACTTGCCTTGACCTGCTGGTTGGTGGGACAGCCTGGGAGAAGCAGAGTGCTGCCCCTTTTGGGGATTTAGGACCCTTATAAAGTCACACTCCCAAAAACATTATTCTTTCTTTTTTTTTTTTCTTTTAAAATATTCTTAATGCTATGGTTTTAAACACCTTAACTGGCAGCTCTCGCAGAAAAACCACAATTCCCCTCCAGGAGTCCCCAGAAAAAGAAAGCGAGCTCAGATCTGCCATGCACAATAAGGGAAACTGTAAACTTGGTGCTACGTGCGTTTGGTAGCCAAATGTGTCAGTCTGGAGGAGCAAGTTCACCTATTTGCCAGTAGAACACTTCTTTAAAACCACCTTTCTCTGTTTGGTGCTAACTCCCCATTTTCTGTCTCTCCTCACACAGCCTGTGTTTTGCATCACTGCCGATGTTAGACATTTGGCCAAATGCAGTGACGGTATGAAATATGTCAGTGTCGTTAAAGTAGCCAAACTGATTCCAAGATTGCACACCTCTGCAAAATAGAGTCCCCTCCAATTAATTTGGGCATAAATTCCCCTTGGGAGTACTTTAACCGTTCACAACAGCTTTTTTTGGCTGCTGGAATCTGGCTGAAAAATCTGGCTGTTGGCAAAGGACAGGGAGCAGCGTACTTCTCTCATCTTGCTGAATGCAACCTCCACGTGCCACCTCTGCTCTATGAGCTTAGACATCGCTAGTGTGACTTTCTCTAAATCTTAAGAATTTATATTATTATCTCCACTGTCAACCCATTGCCCCATCCTAACATCAAAGGGAGAAAGATGACTTGTGATATTTCCTCACGGTGCTTGCAAGCACAAAACACAGAGAAATTTAAGCAGTATCTTCCACAGGTTTTATGTATCGGAGTTGTGTCTGCAGAAAGCAGCTGGGCAGAACAGGAACGCACACTGTAGTACCTAAGGATTGTTCAACAGATAGACCACATTTTTCATCAGTAAACTCTGGTATATCCCTTCTAAAGTTTATATTGATACTTCTTCAACAGTAGATGTAAATCCCTGTCACTTAGAGCATTAGGTGCACACCTAAAGGCTTTAATAAATAAACATGTATGATAACAAGTATTCTTTTACAAATTGTCTCTTAGGGTCCAAAACAGTAATAACGATGTTATTTTTCTTACCGTTAGGGTCTGGAGCTTGTTGTATGTGTCTTCCTCCGTGCTTTGCCTGGTTCATTGTGTTGTTGTTGCTGAAAGTCTGCTCCATCGGAGTTTCTGTATTTTCAGTGATCTCGGGAATGATTTCTGTAGCATCATTTTTAAACATCTGCCACCCTTCCACAGATCGAAACGCGATTTGTATTAAGACACAGACAGAGAGCACAGCCCAGGAGATCTGCATGGTGGCAGCTCACAGATTAGCTTTTCAGCACCCTGACAGTCTCAGATCCCAGGCAAAGGCACATTATTCCCCTTTTTTAAATCCTTTTTAGAACCAAGCCAGCCAATGACTATACAAAGTGGGAAGGGCCAGACAACAACTCATTCATCTCAGCTTTTGTCACTGTGAAATAAAATGGGTGTGTGGGGGTGGGTTAGTGACAATATTCTACAACTTGTGTGTAAAAACTTCTCATAGGCGCTTCATTTTTTGTGCCTGGCAACGATGGTAATTGAGAAGACTAGGATGAATTGCAACCTGACAAGTCGTCCTGCAGTTTTTTCTAACGCTGTTATAATTAAAACCTGCTTCTACCTCCATATTTGGATCTTTGGCTATTGTGTTTTCCAAAGGTTTTTCAGAGTTTTTGCTTTTACTGTTGTTCTTCCTCTCCCCCCCCCTCGGTATAAAGTAAGCAAATGTAGAAACTGTAGCTCAGTAGTTAGGCTTTTCAGTCTCTGCAGGCAAACGACTGGGGGGGAGGTAGCTTTTTTTTCCTTTGCAAAACAAGGAGCTCTACATTTTGTTTCACACATGTACTGAAAGAAACAGGAAAGAGCTTCTTTTCAAAATGAGAAGTTATTTTGTTTAGTTTTCTTTAAAAACTAGGCTACTTGGAATGTGTGTGTTAGGGTAAACAGCCAGGCTGTTGTACATCATGCTTCTGATGTGCTCTTTCTCACATTTTCATTACTTAAAAAAAAAAAAAGCATTTGTCTTTGCTTTAAATTCATTCCGTTCTACTACTTCTGCTGACGTTCTGCACAAGTGTTGAATATAAGACATTTGCTTATTTTAAACACAGGAACATGAGCAGACTGATTTCCACTCATGATGCAACCAACAAAAAGAGAGAATTGATGACCTTATGTCTAGGGCACATATGCCCAAGATGTATTCATGTGTCATGTTTTAAAATCTCATCTATAGTATTCTTCTTCCTTGCAAAAATAAGATGATAGTGGTGATAGTTGCATCATTTCTTTGTCTCAAGACCACAAACACTTTCAAGTTATTTGCAAATGATGTCAGGCTAAATGCATTAATTGGAAAGCGTCTGAGCTTTTAGTATGGTTAAATACTACATTGAGCTCATCATAGCTACTGAAAGCAAAATGTTGGCTTAAAGCAGTAGAGGGACACCGATGTGTGTTACTGCAATATTTGTCGCATACATCCTCATGAAAATATTTCATGTAGCAAAGATTCAAAAATGAATCACTATCTGACTTTTCCCTACTCCTGTAAGACTCGTTACCTAAGGTTTGCACTCCATTCTGACAATTCCCCTGACCTGGCACGGAAAACAGGCGTCACCAAATTTAAAGTGGAGGTGTATTCTCCTTTGGTGTGACCTTGGTGTGACTTTTAACAACAGCAGTGACCTGAGGACATTTCACCTCTTCAGCCTTACACGTGCACAAAGACACACAGAGCAGACGCGCTGGCAGTAGAGTGTGACGAGCTTCAGCCTACCTGCTCTGTACAATGGTCCTTTCCTAAAATAATAGCATCTGAAATACATTGTGATGTGCTTTGTCTCCTACCCTTTCTCTCTGCTCAAAATTAAAGAGATTAGCATTCTTAGAAGAGCCCTCCTTTCCAAATATTCCAAAGAATCTCTAAAAGCAATCACACATTGTGTTGCATACAATCCTGTGCCCTTACTGTCTGTTCCGCTGCCTCCTTTCCTCCAGCCCACATCTTATGCATCCTCCCATCTCAGAAATTACTGGTTTTATGGAGGGATACAGCACACTATTTTCTTTTTACAAGATTTTTTTTTCCTCTGCAGCCAGTCAGGATATCATTCTTTAATACAGACTGTTGTCAGGTAATTTGCCTCAGATGTACTGATTCCTTTTTCATCAGCAGGACCCATTATCTTTCGTTCATAACTGCCTCCTTTACTCAAAGCAGTTAATGGTGGTTTCACAAATACAGGAAACCCAAACACTCAGCCATTGCGAACGTTTTTTCCAAGCATAATTTTTCTCACTTAGGAGTAAGTCTATTTTTGGCTTAGGTGAAATCTGTTCAACAGCCAGGGATGCACAGCTTCACAGGGGCATCCCATGATGGCCCACCAAATAAAACGGATTCTGAAGAAAAGACAGATACCAGCTTGGAAAGCTGTGGAACCACCTTCCTTGCAGATTTTTGTTGGTTGGTTTGGGGTTTAGGTTTTTTTTCCTTCAAAGAACAGGCTAGACCACCATGATTAAATTACACTTGAAATTGTGCACAATGATCTCAAGCTCTGCTTTCAGGCCTTGTAATACAGCGATTTTTTCTTTTCTTTGGGAACACTGATATGATCTTCTAACGTCCCTCAAAGGAATAAAATGGTGCGGGGTTTGGGGTTTTTTTAAGGTTTGTTGGGGGTTTTTTTTGGTTGTTATTGGGGTATTTTTTATTGGTTTGGTTTTTGTTTTTTTGTTTTTTTTTGTTTTTTTTAACTGAACAAGGTCAGGAAGGATGACCAGGAACTAAACAGATTTTTAACCAGGTATTATTTTTGTCAGATAGGAATACCACCTTGTAGTGGTGTTCACCAGTAGTGACCGTGTCCAAAGTGAGATCACAGCTGTGGCACAATGGAGTACAGCTGAAAAGCAGAACAGGAGAGCAAAAGAAAACTGAGTACTGCTGAGCACTGAACCATTGCTACCTATTCACTCCCCTGTTTAAATGCCTTCAGAATTGTATCTTTCAAAGCTCAGTTTCTGTTAATTTCTTTTCACCTAATGTCTGCCTGGAAAATATTTCCAAAAGCTATCAATGAGTGTAGGCCTGCTACAGAGAAACACGTTTACAGTAATCAATTGACACCTAAAACATAAAAATTTTCTTGATGTAGCTTCTCTAAGTACTGAAACAATCCCTTCTATCAACTGTCTCAACATTTAACAGTATTACCCACTGGGAGAAATAATACCAAAAAACCTATTCAAGTAAAAATCAGAAGCTACATTTAGCCACGGGCTTAAAACTTCTTCTGCACAAGCTAGGAGGGCACCCTAACAGAGGCAAGAAAAGAATCCCATAGACATTCAGATTCCTTAACTACAAAAACATTCTTCCACATCCCGTAGCTGCTTGCCTGCTCCCAGTACTTTCTGCAGCAAAGCAGACATGGTCCCGCCTGCCGTCCCCCCCAAACAATTGATTTTTGCACTCTTAATGAAGCACAGGGGAAAAAAAGGACATATCAAGGAGGCTTTCAAAATGAACCCTCCCCTACCAGGGTGGAACCGAGTTTGGATCCTGTATATTCAGAACTGGGATGCTACTTTCTGAGCCACGCTAAGAAGGAATCGGACACATGAGGGGAGTAGGTACAAGGAGCAAATTGGCATCCTATACTTAGCCCGAGTCTGTTGCGGCTGCTTTCTGGACTTCTGTGCTGCTGTGCTTACATTGCGACACTGTGCTACAAAGGCGTGCACATACAAACCAGTTTCTGAAATCACTTCTAACTTCTGGTGCTCACTGCGCACCCCCCTCTGCCCACACCTGGGGCCGGGGGGTGCTGTTGGGTACCTGGGCCCGAAGAGACGCGTGTGCAATTAAAGCTTATCTGTGGACAAGGGCTCATAATTTGCACGCTGCCTAGGAATTCAGTTTCTGACATGCTCAAGAAGAACTTGTTTGCTTCTCAGTCCTTTTTCTAACATGCTGCTAAGCCACCCTTGGCCCAAGCAAATTTTATCTGTCTCACAATTTTGCTGAGGCACATACTGCTGTGTGAATGTATCAGTCTATATGCTACGATGTGATCTCCTCCAAGTAGCCAAGAGTAAATGGAATCTTAGTATTCTCCCACCAGAAACCAGCAAATGCACTGATAAATCGTTCTGGTGGCTTGCCTTTTTCAGTGCTAAGACAGAAGACATTAGATTCACATAATAGCATTGCTCTGGGATGGAACGATGACTATCTAGTGAAGAATAACAAGCCTACAGCTCCATCTGGTGAGTCAGCCAGCCAGCGACCTTGGCATACTGGAATTAAAATAAACACAAAACAACGCTTAACAGAATTACTCACACAATCCACGTTTCCAGGATTTATTTTCAGAATATAAGAAATCAACAGGACACCAATTCTCACAAACAAATCCTTAGAAGATCCCTCTCACGCCTGTTCTATTTTCAGTTTTACTCATTGGCAAAGCCCAGAAGGTAATTTTAGAAGAAACCTCTGTCCTCTACTAAGTGAGATTCCATTAGATAAACTCTCTATGCCAAAAACATTAAACTAGCAGAACTAATTTTAAAAAAGAAGGGAAAAAATCCTGCTTCTGGTTCTAGCATCAGAGATTTAATTAGTTCTGGACAACAGAAGACAGCTCAATGAAAATATTTAAATGATGAAAACAATCATTGCAAATATCCTTTCTGCTGTTCTCCTTGACTCAGCAGGAGGAAGATATATTTGACACAAGTTTGTTTTTCAACTCAGAGAGCATGTAGTGTTCCTATACACAGTGCTTTTCATCTTCAAAGCTTTTTACGAAGATTAATTAATTCTCACATCACCAAGAGCAGTATGCCAGGTGTGTTCATGTTCTAGGAGAAAAACGCGTCCAACACTAACACAGGCTCAACATCCAAAAATGGAATTACAATACAACATATTGTGGCTGCTAGTCCTGCATTTGGATGCTATTAATTGTAAGTTTGAAATAACTTCATGAAATGTTCACTTTTCAGCAGTGACATATTGCAACATTCTCTCATGCAGTACTTTCTGGCAGTACCGACGCTTCAGAGTGGTATGCTAGCTACGGCGCTTGTTGTCAACATTGTACTCTCAGCTGCACAACCAAAGGATGAAGAAAGCACTCAGAAAATGTTATTTTTGCTTTGAATTCTAATTTTTAGTTACAAACTTCTCTCCTGTGCTTATGCAATGGCTGAGGAAGATCAAGTTCAGCATGAGTAGAAGGTGAATTTAGTTTTACATATATCACCATTTTATCTATCTGGACTTTCTTCTTTGTTCTTTGCTATAAAATGCTAATAGCTTCTCACCTCCACTCTTCCCCCCTCTCCAACTTCACTAACTCTTAAGTACATAACCAAGAGGTTTCAACTCCAAAAAGGCAGTGTTGCTATTTGCAACAAAGAGTTGTTTTAAAAAATATCTTCCCCAATTGCCTGCTTGTAGACAACATTTCACAGCAAAGGGTAGGTGTGCGGTAATTTCAGAAGAATAAAAAGGTGTATTACTTCCAATACTTTCTCAGTTTCATATTACATGGAAAGAAAGCTCTTGTTCCTGTTTTTATACAATCTTTCCTTCTACAATCAGAGAGAGAAATTTAGAAGTATACAGCGTATCAGTCTGGATTAGAGGCATACAAGCTCTTCTTGGCCAGCTAAAACAGGCAGAGGAATTTGCAACATTACTGTACTTAAACAGCAAGATGAGACTAAAAGAGGAAGGGTATGGTCGATTAATGGAGCAGTAGCCTGACATTAACTATTTTTAGCCTACTCTAAAAGCAGAGCTAGAAATGGTTTCGTGACTGAGTCACCTATCAGTAACTCGAAATAGAGTATGCTGTCTTAGAGCTCCGTGTTTAAAATCAATTTATAGCATTATCTTATTTATTCCTCTCCAACCTCATATCACAAAACATTTGTTAGATTAGTTTTGTTATACTGAGATAAATGGGCCAGAGTACCACTGAAGTTACCGCGAAAAGTGAGCAGTGTCCTATGAATTAAAAGAACACCTTGAATATAAGAACATATTCCTGTATGTCTTGATTTGTCAGTATTTGTCTTGATTTGTCAGTATTTCTTGATATTGACAAATACAAAAACATAAACAGACTCAATTTTAATAAGCATTCTGGTTTTAATGTGACAACTATTAGCCTTCTTACCATCTATGGAAGAGTAACAAAAATCTAATGCCTAATTGTTTCTTACCTCTTTAATGGACTGCAATTTTTGAGTTCTAAGTAACAGGTCAAAGACAAAGTGAATGCATGTGAATTTTTTTTTCTTTGTAGTGCAGATAGGTATTATGAATACATGGTGTGAAATGAGATAGAAAAAAAATAATCTACGCCCATAGTAAAAATTTTAAAAGGATGATTTACAAATAAGACTGCAGTATGTAAGTCAGTGTAGCAGAAAATATAAGGCCAAGTATTCCTATTCCCCAAGCTATACAACATGAAATTAGTGACTAGGAATTTTGAGGAAGCAATTAATTTAATACTGATATAACGGGAAAAGGCAACAGGTATGTAATTAGCCAATGAAACTGACTACTGCTCATTATTACTGAACCATCCTGATTCAAAGCAAGCGCTAAATACAAAGGTGCAAGGAAACACTATGTAGACTGTTCCCCAATTGTCCCTTTGAAGGACACAAAAGAGAAAAGGCTACTTGATTTGGCAGTTCCTATCCTGTGCAAGGAAACAAAAATAAGCCTTGTTTTCAACCAGAATCATCACCTCTGGAGTCTGATTTCAAGAAAGTTATCTAGCGATACGGAACTCCCCCCCGCACTCCTACCCCCCTAAACCACACAACCCCAACGACTGGAAGTAAAATAATGTACGTCTTTTGTGATTTTTGATTAGTGAAATGAATATACAAAACTAGATCTGGGCTTACATGTGTTACTAATACAACAGTGTTTCTGTTTAAAATAGTGTTAAGATTTTCAATCTAGGACCACATTAAAGCACAGATAACAAGGGAACACACACATCTTGGGTTCCATTAGTTTAACTAACAATTCCCAGTTTGCAGTGGGAGATCCTTTGCGTTCATACAGTGCTATAACTCACAGGTATACATTTACACACCGAGTCAGGCATACTGTAAACAAAGCCCCCTCTCCCAACACTGCAATGACTCATTTAATCTGTATGTCAAACAGAATCAAGACATCACTTACTGTAATAGAAAGGAAATGTTTCCTATACCACGTGGTATGTAATAATGCTCTTTTCTATTTAATGATACCATGCAAGCAATCCAAGAAGTCAGGAGTGTATTTCTGCAAACTGCTTTGTAAGGACTCCTGTGCTGCCCTACTGGAAGTAATGTGCATATGTGCTCACTCCAATCTACATTGATAAACAGCGACAGTAAAGAAGGGAGAGAGACACTGTAATTCAGTACAAGCCTTGAGAGCCATTATATTACGATACTCAGAACTTTATCATACATCCAGTACAAGCACTCCTAAAAATAGACATTATTTCTTCCTTGCTCAAGTTTTTTCCTCAACATTTGCTCTTGACAGTTTTTCCCAGTATAACTTCAAAAAAACAAAAAAAAAAGAGCATTTAATATCAGTCTATTTCTTGACAATCACAACAGCAAGAGGTACAAATATTCTTGGAAATACAGTGTGCATCAAGATTGGGCTCCGAATGGCTTTACTACCACACACTGTGTATTGCATAAATTCACACAAAACACAACACCGCATACACTTTGTTTTACAAGCGAGTGCACCTGTGTATTTGTATATTTGCTTCTCCATTCTCTGAAGCTCTTACACTCAAACTTTAGGCACCTGTGTGCATGAAAACGAAACTTTAGAAAATACAGTACTTCAATTAAGAGTGAGTGAAGAGACGTGTTGGGGCTTACAGAAAATGGTGCTCTGGTGGGATACCAGACAAGGCTTAAATGAATCACACTCAACGTCAATGCAAACCATATCTACTACCGAGTCTGCAGGGGGCTCTGAAACACATGTGAAGACAGCTGCTATCACTGGAGTTACCCCTCTAAAAACACTTCTTTATTGCAACAGCTCCGAACACTGACACGATTTTGTGCAATCTTAACAGACAGACCCAGTGTTCGAGAAAGACACTTTCGCTAGACAAGAGCAGGAATTCTGTCTCCCTCACATTATGTGATTTAGCTTGGTGGTTGGGGTTTGGGAATCTAAAGCACCTAAGACATTCTCTGATGGTTTGAGACTGCTCTAAGGCTTCAGTTTGCCCTCCTTCACTAATTGCTCATTGAGCTGGCAAAGCTGCCTTAGAAAGCCATCATTGGGGCCAATCTCTCGCTTCTGCCGAACAGTGCTCAATGCAGACTTGACATCCATATTCTGGCGAAGCATGAGGTAGGCGATGACCAGTGTAGGAGAACGGCTGTAGCCCTCACGGCAATGCACAAACACTTGTCCTGCAGGGAAGACAGGTCATAATTTGGGTTATACTGGAATATATGTTTGAAAAGCAACATGAAATAGCTAGGATATAAAGTGTAATAATATTAGTCCTTCAGCAGCTTGAGAAATATAAATTCTGAATGCTACAGAAGACAAGTAGAACTTGGAAGAAAGGTGCTATCACTCTGTTAGTAGCTACACAGTCTGTCATCAAGGATAATGAAAAAAAAAAGGTTGTATATCAACACTATATCCACAAGCTTTTCATTGTATTTTTCTCCCCTTGTCCAACTGAGGAGGGGGAGTGATAAGAGCGGCTTTGGTGGGTACCAGGTGTCCAGCCGAGGTTAACCCACCACATGGGTAAATCCTGTAGGTAGGTATCCAACAATAATAAAACAGGCCACTGCTCCCTTTGAGAAATCCAATTCAATTTTATCACTTCTCAGCTGCTTCCTCTTTGACCTGCTTTTCCAGACACAAAAATTTTCCCCTTCCCAAATGCAGGGGGAGATACAGACCCAGGCTACTCTCCAGAGTAAATTTTTTTCTGAGACGAGAACAGATGAACCATACACACACATTTTCATCATAACCACAACTTGCTTCGAACCACAGCAACAGAAAGCAGCTCAAGGCAAATCTCTATCAGTAGTGAGTTAAACAGCTAAAATAGTTCATTCTCAACATTTCTTAAGAGCCCATAGCCATAAATTAGCAAGATTTAGAGATTCTTGATCATATCATGGAAAAGAATTGACTTCCCCTCTGCAAAAGATCCGAAGCAGAAGGGTTTTAACCTTGCTCTATGAAAGGCAATGTCTTAAGGGCTGCCTTCCAGACCTTTAGTACACCAAACCTGCCTTCCAGACCTTCGTGTACTACAATGCTAAAATGAAACTGAAGGAAAATACTACTGCACCACTCTTCACTGTCCTTACTCTACACTTCAATGTCAGACAAACCTATCAAATTTCAATAGCGAGTTAATCTTAAAACTGGCTCCAGCATCACCCAGCTACAAAGTTCCTCTTTGTTTACTACAAGAAGAAAAGAGTGGCAGGCGTGGTAGAGAATTACTAAGATTGAAAGTATCAGCAAACAGAACTGCTAGTGTAAATTCAGATTGATTCTTCAACTGTTTAGATCAAACTGAGTAGGCAGAGTCATGGCACCGCTGACACTGTTAAACTCTTCTTTCCTACTGCAACCTGTTTCAGTGAGTCACACTACTAACTGGAAGAGTTGCATTTAAATTTTTAGAATTCTTCATACTCCACCAAACTGGAGGTGAAATTCCTTTGCATCTGTCAAAAGCACATCACAGCTCTAGTAGCCCTTTTGCCCATTTCAGAGAAAGAACTTCTACAATTGTGGAAGTTATTGTTCCTCCTTTTTTCATGTTCAGTCATGAAGCGAGAAAGAAATTAAACATGTAGAAATAACTAGTATGCTGAAATAGTCAGAAAACAACAAACACCGTTTGGCCCACTGCACTATGTCCTAGGATTTCTGCTCTGAGGAAACACACTAGAGAAATGAGGCAATCAATGTTGCAGATATCATCTCCAGCCTTCCTGCAATCCTAGGGAATAATGAGGTAATAATCACATAAAATAATTAAATAACTTAATGTAATAAAAATTGTAAGGCCACAGTCTCTATCCTTACTGTACATTCGGAAAAAACCCCACCATATAGCAGGTTGTGTGAGTACCCTTCAGCAATGCACTACTTGCATCACTTCTGCCCTTAATTTGTAATTTCTAGTGTCCTACACCAACTTCTAGATCCTGAACTCAAGTTTTTTATTTTTTCATGTGATTTATGACTTCTAAGGAAAAATAAGAACACATCTTCCCAGAAAGGCACTATTACAGGATGCAGCAGCTGTTTCACTTTTCAAAGTCACCCCTACAGGGACAGACTTCCATTTGCCATATACTGGAGACCTACATGTATAGACAGGATTAAGATCTTTTATTGTGTATTCTGGTATCTTTGATCCAGAGCCTTGATCTGAATTCCTGATTTGGTTGTTTAGCTGATAATCTGAACAAAGAACCATTTTAAACAGTAAAATAAATTGCTAAGAAGCATATGCAGTGCACAGAAAACATGGTAGAAAGATATTCCAGTTTGTCTTACCATCCTTCTGGGAAAGTGCTTTCTCAATAAAATCAGCTGCCTCCTCAAAATAGCGACTGAGGTTAAATTCTTGTGTATCGTTAGCTTTAATGCCATGGTATCTGATGCCTGTGCCTTCATAGAACTCTGCATTAGTGTTCACATGCATGAATGACTTCCCTTCTGCCGCATTCAGAACATGGGTTATCCCCAGACGCTGCAGCCTCGTAATGTTCTTGGCTATGAACCTGTATGATAAAAAGTGTCAAGAAAACAATTAGAACTTGGTGAATCACCTCAATATTTATGATGTCCCCAGAAGGTATTGCTAACAAAAACCATTTTTTGTTAATAGATGCTAAATATACTGTGCCCAGAAGTGAATTAGCTACAGATTATAAATTGACAGGATGCAGTCTATAGTAAGAGAAGATAATCATTAAATAATATGAGAAGACCATTGACTTCTTTTTGTCATAAAACCACTACTTTTCATTCTGAGTCTGACTATTTCTGTATGTCAGTCCCAGTATTTGCCTCACTTTTCTGGGAAGAAAAAAACCAACATATGTTTTATCACACTATGTGGTCTCCTAGTAAAATCTGAGCCCACTGGTCAACATTAGCAGAATGTGACAGAAGGCTTTAGTTGAAAGATAACTTGGTTCCTGCACACTTTGTGAAGAGATAGCCTAAACAGACATAAATCCCTTTATTGTTTTTAAAGGCAGCTTTCACTCTGTGTCTAACTGGATGTGGAAACAGAAACCTTTTAGAAAATCTGCCTACAGCTCAAGTCATAAATTGCAAATACAAGGAGTCTTAAGCTCAGCTCCAGATAAGCATTCGCGCAGCATCTTTTTGGACAAGTTTATAAGAGATGGCAATGCACCTAAGGGTTTGCTGGACACTTGGCTACTCTAAAAAAGTTAAAATAAATACCCAAATTGGTTGGTTCATATCTATATGAATCTCTGAGCGCATTCACTCACAAATTTCATGTAATTCAAGACTATATGAACATCTAGAGTGTTCCTTTTCTCCTAATGACTGTTCACCCCTTAAATTGTACTGTAAGCAGATGAATCCTTAGGCGTGAGTGAAGCTCCTACATTTTCTGCTGTCTGTGCCAAACAACTATGGCAATGAGCCAAATATTTGTAAAGACTTCATTACCCAAACAAATGTTGACAGATTTTCCATCTGGCAGGACATCATCTGTGCCAGGGGACAAGTATCAGTGTCTGGGGAATTCTCTTTGCAACACAAAAGTAAATCCTACAGTTCAAGGCCAAATCAAAAAGTGTTAATTCAACTGTGAGTTCCTATGCTTAGTGGGGTGAGTATATGGTTTAAGTAATAGTATATAGATCAGTATATATCTGATAGTGGTCAGGATCAATAGGAACTGATGTCCTGGAATCATGGTTGAATCTGGCAACACCGACTGGCTCCCCTGGAGGCAAACTCACTCCCAGTGAACTATTTTTGCAGATTTTATAGTTGATTTTCTTACATAGCTAGAGGTGAAAAAGCGAGTCTTTGTATGCCTTTTTTTCTCCCTTTCCAAACAGTCTCTCCCATCCTTAACATCTCATTCCAGCTGCATCATGTGCAATGTTGAAATGCTAGCTTCTCCAAATAGCAGAGACGCTAAGATCAGCTGCTTCTATTTCCCTATGAAAAATCACAGAATCTTGTCTATTCTAAATATGGAAGATTGAGAGTTCCTTGTCCTGTGAGTAACACTAGTAAGAAGTGTTTCTTTTGAACAGAGGCGAACAATTTTACCAGTCACTAAACACAGGTCTTAGAGAACCATGCATCAGCAATTACGGGTACATGAGGCTGTAAAGTATTGCCATATGGGATTTTAAGCAAATACACAAAGTCCTTACTGGCAAAAAATCCCAGCACACTAACACGTATTAATTTCCACTGTTATGTTCATGCAAAATTGTTTCCTCGCTGCTTCATCCCTTACAGTCACTAAATTTAATATTAATTTGGGAAGAATGCCTTTCATACTCCTTACAACACACCTGCACTTCCAGCACATTAAGAACAAAGAATTGCTTAATGGGTTACCCACACACATTAAAGCAGACAAAAAACTCAGGTTGGGCATTCGTAACCAGAACCTTTTTACCAAATACAGCTCTGGAGACATGGCTTGAATTGTTACAGGCTTCCAATAGTCTGTGAAAAAAACCCACAAACAGATTTCATTACCCAGTAGTTCAGAAAACTAAGCCTGCTTGCTTTCTGGCAAAACACTGGTTCTGACAAGACCTGGTTGCTCTGAATAAAAACCCGACCCTCCTACCCTCCAGTGTGCTGACTGCTCCCCCGACTCCCCTCCTACCCCCAGTGTGCTGACTGCTCCCCCATTTTGGTGCCATCTGCAAACCTGATAAAGATGCATTCTGTCCAGCTGTCCTGGTCACTGATGAAGATGTTACACTGAAACACATCTTGACTTGTACAGAAATAGAAAATTATATGTACTTCCAGTGTACCCTGAATTCTTACTTTGTTATTGCTTGAAAAATACATAATTGTGCTTGTCTGTCACCTATACACTAATTCTTGTTTTAGTGATGCTACATTTTTACTCATCTTCACAAATCTTGTCTAATCTTCTTGAGAGGTTAGAACTGTCTACTGTAATATGCAAAAACATTCTTCTCAAAATATTTTATCATTTTACCTCTGTGTTTTCATTCATTATGACTTTCATATATTGCATGGAAGATCTAGCACTTTGGCACCGCTTGTAACTTGAAGTCATTTGACAGATAAATTTTTAATCTACGCTATGACCCAATTTAATCTCATCTGCCTGAATGGCTCTGCATTGTCATTTTTATCTAAAGATGAGTTACTCCTAAGGAGAGACAGCAGCACCCCGATGCAAAATATTCTAAAAGGTTTCCAACAGAAGTTTCTGAATCTCACTCAGACATTTTAATTTTTTCCTGTGAGTTCCTGTTCAAATTCTATTGCTTTTATGCCATGTACTAGGGTTCCAACTCCACCCCCCCACCCCACCCCACCCCCTGTAAAAACTCTACAGATGTGGCTACTTTGTGAATTCGTATTGTTATAAAATCTCTGCTGGTTGAGCTCATAAATGTGGCCCTATATTGCAGAAAGGTTTGATCCATCCAAGTCAAAGCAGAGATTGGAGTGCCAGATCCAAAGACTCTGTTACTTTGTTCTCCTGCTATATTGCCTTCCCGGACTTCCCTGTAGCCCAATGCAAAGTGCTTCCAACAACTCCTCAGAGATTCAGTAAGGAGATTTGCGCAACAAAGACCAAAACCGCGATATGAGGCGAGCGCCAATCAGAGGCACACTGCACCAAGACAGCTTCAAATACGAGACGTATTCCAAGCTCTGCGCAGATGCTAGAGCAGAACAAGACAGGCTAACGAACTGCAAACACAAGCCCCAAAGCAAGCTACGGCTTATTTCGCGCACACAGTAGTAAAAGCTTTACTGATGCCTTGCACGCTGTCGGACCCGCATATGCACGAAGCCCGAAAGGCTGAGTACGAAGGAGTTTCACTTCCCCAGCAGTTCATAGGAGAAGCAGTCAGGTCAGAAGAACAGATGTCTCTTCAGCCTTATCTTTACACAAGGCGGGTACAAAAGAGGGACATGTAGCTGGAAATGGCGTGAGAACAGATCCGCACAGTTTCAAATTCTTTCAGAATAACAACTAATATAGCAAATACTACTTACAAGGCAGTATACCACAACCCCACTTGATACAAAAAATCCTCTTAAGAATTAGTGTTATTTCCAGCTTGAGAATATGGAAGTTTACCCTGCGGTAATCATGGAATTTTCAGAGTTGGAAGGGACCTCTAGAGATCATCTAGTCCAACTCCCCTGCTGAGGCAGGAATGCCTGGAGCACATGACTCCGGACTGCATCCAGGCGGGTCTTGAAAATCTCCAGAGAAGGGGACTCCACAACCTCCCTGGGCAGCCTGTGCCAGTGCTCTGTCACCCTCACCGTAAAGAAGCTTTTTCTTGTGTTTGAATGGAACTTCCGATGTTCCAACTTGTGCCCATTGCCCCTCGTCCTGTCACTGGGAACCACTGAAAAGAGTCTGGCTCTAGACCTCAGCATTATCTTAACTCTCTGTGGATGCTTCAAAGACATTATTGCCTACTGAATCTTGTATAATTAAGTAGGTTGTCTGTGCCCACTGTGAAATAGCTTTTTCAGCCCACAAAGTTGTTTCTTACCTTTAGCTGTCCTCCACAATTTTTCAGCATCCTTTTGAAAACACTGCCAGTAGAATTGCATGTTGTCTGTTAGTCCAACTAACAGTTGAACCATTCTTATGCTACGAACTGCACTTGTGCTCCAGATATCTTTGGTGGTCAATTATTACATAAAAAGCCCTTCTCAGTGGTAAAGCTTTCCACTAGACAGACATTATCCATCCTGCAACCTACACTTCCACCCTCCGTTCCTAGACAACCTTGCATCTGAATGTATTAAAGTCCACACTGTGTAATTAAAATCAACTACTGAACAATAAAAACTACTCTGTAGTAGCCAACTATCTTCAAAATTATTTTTTAATTATTTGCTGCGGAAATCACCTTGCAGGCTATGACTTAATTTCTTCTGGGTAACTGCTAAAAATATGAAGGAGAAGGTGGCTGTCAGACATCAGATTGGCCATTAAGATAATAATTGTGGTCCTGTCTCTAGATGCGCATGTCCTGTATCAACTGGCAGTGACAAACAGAATTTGGTTTGGCTTAGGAGAAAGTTAATGAAAACCTATGGGTTTGACACGTATTTCTTTAGGAGTTACAACCTTCAAATAAGAACAGGGATCCAGTATACTAGACACATATCAAAAAAGTCCCCAATTTCACAGCGATAAAGTGGACAAAGATGGACAAAAAGAGGACCAAGAGTCAGCAGGATACGATAGGACTGGAACAGATAAATCATAATCTTGGTGCAAAAAATAAACATCATAGAACTGAGAAAAGAAGTGCTATTAGTGAACCCTGAATACTTTTCCCCATTTCATCGTAGCCATACCTGTAATGCTCTGGCTCCCATCATGTGTATGAATACTTAATTAGGATGAGTTTTTTTAGGGCTTAGAGTGCAAAAACATTCATTTGAGCAATCACAGACAGGGGTGGTGACTCCTATTGAAGTCTTGCTTCCTTTAGGTCATTTTGCACATGGTTAAACCGAGATCCTATATCCATATTGCTACTTTGCTTGTTCTTCATTTTCCTGCTCATTCCACTCATCTGACACACAGTTATTACACTGGTGGTGTGACTGGGCTTCCACAGATGACAGTGTACACAGACCTCACGGCATCTTGTCTCTCCTCCCTCTTCTGCGTGGATGACCACAACTTGTTAGCGAGAGTAGGAAATACCAGCAGAAAAAAAAAAAAAAAAGCCCAGCTCGGACACAACCGAGCAGGTGTATTTCATTTTTAAGCGACTTAATTAGCTCTAACCTTGTTCCAGCTCTGTTTTAGCCTAGATTTGGCACTTCAGCAGGATACCCAACATCGCAGCGGATCCCGTTTCTGAGCCTCGTCACTCGCCGCGTCAGGCACCAGCAGGAGCCCCGGGCACTCCGCTGCCCGGGTGCGCAGGCCTCGCCGCCGCAGGCCTCCCCGCGGGCAGCTCCCCCAGCCTCGACCCCCCCCCCCGGGCCGCCCGGCCCGGGCCAGGCCCCGCGGGGCCGCCGGGGGTCCGCACCGATCGGGCAGGTCCCGCAGCCTGACTTCCTCCGGCTCAGACTCCCGTTCAGGCGGCTCCTCAGCGAACGCCCTGCGGCTCACGACCCCGCCCGGCCCCGCGGCCCGGCTCCCCCAGCCTCTGCGCGCAGGTGCCTGCGAGGGCGCCGCTCAGGGGCTGACAGGCGCGGCCCCCCCCCGCCACCCCTGTGGCCCGGCCCGGGGCACTCACGCGTTCCCCACGTGGATGCGCGGCACCACCTCGTTGCTGTGCGCGCTGGGCAGGCTGTAGCAGCCGCTCCCATTAGCCAGAAGGTCGTTCAGTTCCTCCACCGAGATCTGATAATCGGACATGGCCGGGCCCCAGCCAGCCGGAGGCCCCCTCGGCGCAGCCGCCCGGGCCCGGCTCTCCCGCCCCGCCCCGCCTGGCACCGGTCACCGCCCGATGGGCGGAGTCGCGACGGCCGGCTCTGTCGGCGGCGCCGGGCAGGGTTAGGTTCGGAGCGGCGCTGTGGGGGCTACGCTGAGCCCCTCGCTGCTTCGGTCCGTCCGACCCGGCGGCCTCTGCCGCGCTCCTCGGCCGCGGGCCTCTCCGGGCCCCTGCGGCGCGGGGCATGGACGCTGCAGGCCTCACCCTGAAGCTGCTTCTGGTCGGGGACAGCGCCGTGGGGAAGTCCAGGTGCGGGGCGGGCGGGCGGGCCGGCCGGGCTCTCTCCACAGCGGGCTGAGCTCTCCCTTCCTCTCCCCACAGCCTCCTACTGAGGTTCACTGACGGCGCGTTTGAGCCGTGCCTGAAGCCCACCGTCGGTGAGTCGGGGGTCCCCCCGCCCCCGAGCGGGGACGTTTCGGGCCGGTTTTCGTTGGGGCGCCGCCGGTGAGGGGCGGCGGCGGGAGCCGGGATAGTGCGGGCGGGCGGGGGGGGCGGCTGCGAGGGCGGGCGTTCGCCGCTTCGTTCTGACGAGCCTTCCCTCCTTGCTACGTCTCAGGTGTTGATTTTAAAGTGAAGAAGATGGTGGTAGACGGCCATGCGGTACAGCTTGCGATATGGGTAGGTTTTGCTCTCCACAGATGTGGAAACCTCAAGACCTTCTTTTTGTGGGGTTTTTTCCCCTCTTCCTTCTCCCTCCCGCCTTTGCCTGTTGAGATTCTGCGCTTACGATGCGCGTGCAGGTAGGGCGAGCGTCTGTCGCGATCGTACAACAGTAGTTGCAGACAAGGTTCTTTCAAAACACTGATAAATGCCTCATTGCTCTGGGTTTGGGACTTCCTCCAGTTCGAGTAGAGATTTTGAGTGCTTTTTCCTGCACTTAGACAACGGGGTTTTTCAGACCCTCTGTGAAGCGTTAGACTGGTGAAGATGTGCCCTCGCAGGAGGGGCAGGGGTTTCACGCCTCTGTGACCCAGAAGCGCGCTCAGGACAGACAGCGCTTAAGTCACGTAAACTGCAGAAAAGTGATGAGTTGCATGGTTTCCTGTAGGGGCTGTGCGGTGATTCTGTGTATACACTATATCAGAAAGAGTCCAGGGGCTTTATTTTGGTTAAAATAATGGGGGAAAAAAGAATATATACTTGGTCCTAAACTATTTAAAGGTTGGCTCAGATTTACTGGGAGACTTGAGCATTTGTCCTGAATTTCCTGATGCTGTATTTCCAGCACCTGCAAACTGGGAAATCAGATTGTAGCTGTGTGTTCAGGATTATTTATAATATTAAAGCACCACATTTATTCTCCCAAATGGAATGAAAGAGCCCTAAAAGGAAGAGATTTTATGGGTATGGTCGTAGGTGTTTGACAAAGAACACACCATTACGAGGTAAGTAATTGGGACTATGGAAAGAGGGCACAAGTGTGCCTTGGGCTGGTATTAACAAAAGTAATATAAATGCCAAAACTTGAATTACTTTCTTGTTTTCATTCACCCTTTGTGTACAGAATGCAGAGCAAGAGTGATAAAGTCACACTTACTCTAGCAGCGGGCATTTGCGTTGGCTGTATTTTGACCGTGCTGCACACAAAGCAGAAGCTTTGCTGAGAGTAACCAAGATGTGTGTGCCCTAAAAATCACACAGGGGTGTGTCTCCTTCCTGTGAAATGAAAAGCAAGGCCAGAACTTGCACAAGTTGTGTAGCTGGAAAAGGCACTTCTGCTGTCTGTAACAGCATCGGGAGAAACTGCTAATTAGGCAGGGAAAAAACAGTGCAGTTGTACAATGTTAAATAAAAACTTTAATGCACGTGCAGTGCATCAAGGTCGAAAAGAGGCTTCTGCTTTAGTGGCCGTGTGTGCATGGATGCCTAAGAGTACAATGTCTTTAGTAACAATGACCAGAATTAAGTAAATACACTGCCAATTTTAGTTTTGTTTTTTAACAAAGAAGAAATAGATTAAAACATAGCTGGTAGTCTGTTTAATGTGATTTGTACATAAACTTAAATAAATTTTTCTGGTAAAAATCATATTTGTGTAATTCTTTTGCCTCCTTACAGTTTGTTCTGAGGGTTTCTGAATTTCATGTTGTACTTAGGAGCTATTTCAAAGATTCGTGAGAATAAGTGTGACGTACTGCAGTAATAATTGAATGGAACTACTGGTTTTAAATTTCTTACCTACTTAGAGTTTTAGCAAACTTGAACTAATTCTTTCTGACTGGATTCTCCTTTTCTGCTGTGGAGGAGCAGAAGGAGATTTTTGGAACCGCTATGTCTCCTTTCCTGCAGTGTCTCTCACTGGAAAACTAGTTATTCCTCACCTCATTCAGTTCAGCTGATTGTTAACTGGTTAGACCTAGCTGCTGGGCTTGCAGCAATAGCCTTTTATGTATTTCTTTTGAGGCTCATTGACTTCCTTGTTGTCTCACTCATGTTACGGGTGTCTGTGCATATCACTTGAACCTTCAGTTAAGTCCTCTCCATGCTTTTCTACCCCTCCTTATCCGCTTTCTGCTGCTGCTAATGGTTTCTGACTGCTTTCCTCGTTCTGTTGTCTTACGGTTTCACATATTCTTACTGGTCAGGAAAAATTTAACTTTGTTTATCTTGTTTAGTTTAAAATACCATTTTTGTTTTAAATATATTTGATTTTGTGTGTTTTGGGGTTTTTTGTGTGCTTTTTTTTTTTTCCTCCTCTGTAGGACACAGCAGGACAGGAGCGCTTTAGAACACTGACTCCCAGTTACTACCGCGGAGCTCAAGGGGTTGTTTTAGGTAGGAAGTAGATGGAAGAAAAACATGATTACGAAAAGTGTGGTCTTTATTACTGCCTAAATGTGTATGTTTTTACAAAAGGAGGTTGTCTGAGAGAACCAGAGGAATGATAATGGGTTTTACAACATTACTGCATCATTAGCTCAAACACTGAGTATGCAAATCCCCTGGCAGGAAATAATGCTTCTTCAAAATATTTTAAATTAAAAATACAGAGATGTCACACTGCAAACTGTTGAGTGGGTGAATTATTAGCTTTGTAGTAATTACTTTGCCGAGTTTCTGGTAATAAGGCAGACTGGGTTTTGTGTTGAGTTTTTTCCCCTGGGATGTTTTTACTTTTTTTTTTCCCCAGAAACTATCGATGCGATTGCTGTAAGACGTGAGGTTTGTAGCACAAGTAATGGATGGTTAGTCCCTTTCTGCATGACAACACCAATTAGAAAAAGAAGGGATTCTTAGTCTCGGGGATTGTGAAAGCTGAACACCTTCCTGGACAAAATATTCTTTCTGTGATGCAGCTTTTTATACCTTACTGATTAAGCGAATGCAGTTATGACGTTATCAGTGACCAAAAGTCACTTGTTAGTCAGAATCCGTGTTTTTAGCAGCAGTATGTGCATGTAGTTATACATTAAACGAGGTGACAAAATACCTATTTTAAACTATTCTCTGTGGCCCAGTTCAAAACTAGTAACTGGTGTAAGATTTCCACTGGTAAGTCTGATTTCCAGTCATAGATCTATTGCGGAGACGCTTGTGTTCTGTAACCCGTAGGGGCTTTGGGTGAGCACAGCCAATGTGTTCCAGCTCCGGGAGGAGCATTTTTCTGTAATTCCCTAATACTGCTTTTTTTTTCAGGGCAGTACTTAGCTAGTAGGGACTAAGTTCTGCCATAATGAAGTAAACGTTGTTCAAGACTCTACAGCTGTTAAGTTCCTTTTCCTCTGTTACCAGTGTATGATGTTACAAGAAAAGACACTTTCGCAGGACTAGAGAGCTGGCTGAACGAGCTGGAAATGTACACCGCCAAAAGCAACACTGTGAAGATGTTAGTTGGCAATAAAACTGATAAGGTCAGTTTAGAAACGCATCCTCTTACACTCTGCCACAGATTACTCAGTCGTGATAGAGTATAAATGTGAGATAAGTGCTGAAACTAACACGCCTGTTGTGCGGGGAGGTGGTGTGCCCTCTAACTGAGGGACTTGGGTTGAGCAGACTCCAGCTACCTCGTTTTTGAAGCAAATCTTCTTAAAGATTTTAACGGAAACTCTCCTGGAGAGATGCAATTGATGAGAGAGATTCTCTTAATATAGTGGGAGGTTCTGCCTAAAAACTGCCGCATACTGTTAAAGGTAACTGCAGTGCAACAGCACAACTGCTGCTTGCTTTTTTGACCAGACTTTGTTTTGGGACAGGTGGTGGGGAAGGAGAATTCAGCTCTTCAGATGGCTGTAGAGTATGCATCTGGGTGGGTGTGGGGTGCGCTGGTTGCTGTACGTTTCTGGGGTGTTCTCTTTTGCTTTACTACCAGAGGTTTCCAGTGTGGCTATCCTGAACTAGGTTTTCCTCTGCCCCTTTCCAAATCTGTCAGTTTTCAGATCCTTTGATGTGCCTTTTCAGCTATTTGACTACTGAAATCTCCTTTCTGGAGATTATATAGCTTACTTCTGGTTGATTCAGAAGATAGCAACGCATTCATTTCCTACTGATTTGATGTTGCTGCTGTTCAATCTGACCCCTAACAGCCTGCCTAGCAGTTAGCTGGCTGTAGAGTGGGAAAATCCAGTTGCCGCTACATGGTTTTATAGACTTTTCTTCTTTTCAGCAAAACTTCATTTCTGCAGTGGTGCTTTTCCAGGGACTTCCTACAAGTGGCAAGGGTAGCTTATTTCAGTCATGTTCTTCATTCATCTCTGCAGCCTGATCGTGAAGTAGAGAAAAGAGAAGGACTCCAGTTTGCTAGGAAACGCTCGCTGCTTTTTATAGGTATGTAACTCTGTGCCAAAAACTTGAATATTCATACGTCTGTTTTGGTATTGCTAAGCGTGAATGAAGTGTACAATTCTATTTCAGGTTGATAGGTTGATTTACTTTTTTAGTACCTAATTAATATGGGTTCCTTTTGCTGCATTAGTTCATGTGCATCGATGTAGCTTTTAACTTTTTTCAGCAGTGCTCTGCATTGACTGCAACTGGAAGTAATTTCCTCTGAAAGAGATTTACTTCATATACTGTGTAGGTATGAATTTTATATTCTCTTGAAACTAGCAGGATTTTTTAATTCAGAGCCCAGAAGACTGGAATTTTTCTCCCGACTGATGTCAGCAAAGACCTTGGGTAATCTCTCTTTGGTTTCCAAGTTTCTGTTGCAGTAACATAAAAGGCAATATTCGTAGACCAACAATAAAATGTACGATGTGAAGATATAAAGATGGGGAACCAATTGTGTTTTTTTTTAAAAAAAAAAAAAGTACCTTTTAGGTGAAGCTTCTTGAAAAGATTTCCAGAAGGAACTGGAACAAATGCATAGGGGAAAACATGTAATTCCCTCTGCGTTCTTTGTTTCCCAGCTTAATTATTGAATAATTATCCTGTAGATTTACTATCACAAGCTGAGAATAATTTCTGTTTCTCCGTTATGGAGAGAATAGGGAGCTGTGAAATTTTTTTAGGTGGAAAAATGACATGCTTCAGAATGGGATGCGTTTCTGTTTAGCGTACTCAACTTAAAGCGTGCCTTTAAGAGAGAATGGAAAGGAGGTTCACTCATTAAAAAAACTCGTATCTTCTCTCTGGTCCCAAAAGAACTTCTTGCAAAGTGGAATACTGCAAATAAGATAAAATACTTCCCCCACCCCCCCTTTCTTCCCCCTCACCAGAGACCAGTGCCAAGACACAGGATGGAGTGCAACATGCCTTTGAGGAACTAGTCATAAAGATCCTGCAGACACCAGGTCTTTGGGATAAAAGCGCAGAGAAGCGGGGAGTCCAGCTAATGGAATCTTCAGCACAGCAGGATAAAAGCTTATGTGGTGCATACTGTCCACTTTCTTAAATCTACAGGTGGCTGTTCTGTCTGAATGAGTGGACTTTTTTTGTTTTTTTGTTTTTTGGTTTTTTTTTTCTCAAAAAGGGCGGTGGGAGATTCCAAGCACTAGTCTGTGCCTTGTTTGACCTGCCACTAATTGTGGAGATCCAAACCCCAAACTGATTAGCGAAATACAATTTGGTTCATTAACAAAACACGGTTTATCCTTCCCTTACACACAACTGATATGTCCAGATATTTTTCTGGTAACTGCCAGATTTTTCACTATTAAAATCATAGTGCTGCTTAGAGTATTGTGCTTTTGCTGTATAGCATTCAACACATACTTTTTCTGAAATTCCTGCCTTGGCATAAAATAAAGTAGTACTCCATTTTGGGATATTATTGAAAAGCTTCTCTTCCCCAGAATGGCATGGGAGTCTTTTATGCACGCAGGTTCCCTTAAATGTAGTTAACAGTCAGGAGTCACCCTGAGCAGTGACAGTGTTTCCCTATTTCAGATGGTTTTAAGCAGTTGAAATGGCTATTTTTCCCCAGATAGTAAGTTGAGTTACCACTTAATTTTAGGGTTGTAGTGAAGAGGCATACGTATTAACATTTGGCAGGAAAAAACCCATTCCTGTGGAGTATGCTGTAGGTTCCCTCTTGCTGCTCTTAAATACTTTGTGCTGAGGCTGGTTTACACTGTGGGTCCTTTTTGCAGTTAACGGGGCCCTCTGGAAAGCCATGTTCCTGCCCTCATTCAGCAATCACGGGGCTAAAACTGAAGTTTAATATAAATTGTGCTGGTTATGGAACACTTTCCAAGATGATGAGTCTGTCTATTGCCAATGCCATTATGAAGTTCTGTCAGATAACTGCCTTTTTTTTTTTTTAACGTTTTCCCTTCCCCCATTACACTCATTGTCTTTTCTTGAAAACAAACTGAGACATGGAAGATGTTAGCCTAGACTCCGATCTTGGTAGCAATGCCTATAGAAGACTTCTGGTTGGCTGCCTGCAACACTGTAAAAGTATCAAATTGGGGACAATATAAAAAGCATTTAAAATGTAAACTGAAGTGCTTGTAAACAAGTGACAAATCCAAAGTCAGTCATTCATTACCGGATGTTGTCAAGACAGAACAGAGAAATTGCGCTTTTTCTTAAGATGTGTATTTTGATGATTCATTGCTATCAAGTTAATGTATTAGTGGGAATGCCTTCCCGAGTACCAGCAGTGATTTGTCGTGAGTGCTGCCACAACACAACTGAAGCCAAGGTGAACCTTCAACCTCACTTCGGAATTACTCTAGCTTGTTCTCTGCAAAGCTGCTCTTTGTGGAGCTGTTTTCTTCTGTGATAAGTGCGTCTGCATGATTGTTGCTAAAGTGAATAGAAATACCTGTCTTGGGTTTTTGCATCAGCTTCTGTCTGCCTTGCAATGGATGTGTGTCTGCATAGCTGGAGTATCCCTGCTGTGTATTTCCCTCTGCTGAAATCGGTCTGAGGGAGATTGCGGATCTGACAGTAGTTTTTAATGTCTTTAGCAGTGGAAACATATCTGCTCACAGCCAGCTGAAGGACTGCTGCTTACACTTCCATCCTGGTTTCGGTCTGTAAGTTGTCCCTTTGGAATACTTATTCCTCTCAGCTTATGAGAGAATAGAAGAGAAAGTAGTTTCTGCTGGTGTGACCGACAGCAGCTGGGTAAGCAGATCACAGAGGGTGTGGATTGTTAAACTACTGTCTATCGGCCAAATGGGAGCATGTCACAATTTGAGATTGTCTGGAATCTCCAGGTATAACGGGAAACAGAGCATGGACACAAGAAAATAAGAATAGGAAGTCAAGTTCAGAAGGTGGGAGGCCGTGGCAACTGTAACAAAGCTATAAAACTCGGTGGGAAGGCTAGGAAGGAGACAATCATGAGAAGATAGAGATGACTGACTTCTCATCAGGAGGCCATGCAATGGTCCTGGTGCATTCTCTGCTGTTTGTGTAGGTTTTTTCTGGTGACGGGCATGATTTCTGTGCAATGAGCCTGTCGCCAAAGGAGTCGCTTCTTTCCTACATTACCTGGGGTTAGGAAGAAACTGGAGAGAAGACTGTTCTGTTTCTGTCCTATTGAATGTGGGCAAAACTGCTTAGCTGGTCTGTGCCTTAGGCGGCCTCATTTTTAAGAATGGCATATTTTTTAGAAATAATTTAACAGCTGGCAGCCCTTCCTGTCTCTCCAAGTCTGAAATATTATTCCTATTTCTACTGCTTCTACAAAGCAATGCATGCTTGTGCTCTCCCCAGCAAAAGCTGGGTTTGTTGTGGGATGCCGACAGAGGAAAAGCTGGATGAAGGGATTTGAGGCCGAATAACTTCGTAAGACTTGTTTTCGCTTAAGGCTTCCCCCTGCCGTAAGCACGATCTCGTGTGGATAATAACCCTCCACGTGCACAGACCCAGTGTTTTAACTTGGGCAAGATTTAGGTTAGGGTACCCCTAAGTCCGTGTCATGACAATGCCTCAGGTGGTAGGGAATTCTTCAGGTAAATGTAGAGTAGGGGGCTTTCTTTAGCCTTTGAGTCACCAAATGAAAATAATGATAGAAAGGGTAAGGACAGGAAAAAATAAATAACATTGAATGTGTTCCTGCGTTCATATCTTGTTAGTTTGTTTATATGCATATATAAATAGGAGTGCTGGGCGAAGGAAAACAAGAAGTAGTGACAAAGAACAGCAAGAGAACATGGTGACTTCGTGTGTGACTGAGTGCAGAAATGACAAGGTGGTGGTTTTTTAAAAAACATATATGGGCAATGAATAGGGCAACATAACAATTTTGTAGTACCATTCTCACAAGAACTTTTACTGGGCTGCCTCTCACAGTTGTTATCTCTTGTACAGGAGGATCAAAAGCAGATTGGCCAGACTGAGATAAGAAGTTCTTGGAAAGGCTAGCTGGGATACAACAAAGGACAGGGAGGGTGGACTGTTGGCATGAACAGTTTCAGAAGGGGTAGCTGGTTCCATTTGTTCCAGAGGGGTGGGGGTGTGCATGTACGTAGAAAGGAAGGGTGTTGTGTAATGTTATGGGATGGATCCTCAGTTTACAAATGTAAGCCTTTAATTTCCACTTACAGTGTTTCTGAAAAGCTGCACCACCCCATGCAAAATTATATCCACAGATGGGCTCCTGTAGCAGGAGTGTTTGATGAAACATTTCAGCTTCAGAAGGGGCCATCTATAATAGAGGGAGTTAATTAGCACCTGTGAGGTGGCAGTACCTTCCTGCCTCTTCTCCTGAAGAGTTAAATGCCTTTTGAGTGTTCTGTTCTGCTGTTATTTTTAGGATTCAACTGCATTCTCATCCCCAAGCTCCCTGTAGCTGCATCTCCTATAGTATCCTTAGAGTTCTGCCTTCAGTCCGTTCTGTACACAAAGTTTGTTTCACGTACACACACGTGCCTTCTGCAACAGTCAGTAAACCACTTTTTGGAAATTTTAATCCTTTTCACTGTGTATGAAATGTGTCTACTGAAATGCATTTATGTTGCGTTCTTTCTTCTTCCAGAGTTTCCTCTAGTCACTGTCATTTTGTGCAAATTTATGCTGCCTGTCATCCTATACTATCCAGACGTGGGAATGTTGCTCCTTGCTAGGGCTGTGTCTGTATCTTTCACTAGCTATCGTCCCATTTTTTTTCTGCCAAACTCAGTTCTCCTGAAGTTTTTTTCCAAACTGCCCTAACACATGGACTGCAACCCCAAACTTGCTTTGTCATTGTGATTTCCCCACATTTGATTAACCAGCCATCCAGGGCAAGCCAGCAAGGCGATTTCTGGTTCTGTATTTGCAGATATATATTTGCACTGAAAGAGCCTGCACATGTAGTACACACTCCTTTACTCAATTGCAGTGTGTTACCACTGCCTCCTCTTGCCTATTCACAACAGCCGTTCTGGTGCTACCTTCTTTCTGCACAGTTACACTTCTGGATCTTCACAAGTGAGATTACCTATCTGGTTGTGCTTGTAGGCATAAGTGACTTAAGACAGAACTGTGCAGGGAAAGGATACGACAATGAGCTGCAATGAAGGTAGAGCCCTTAACATGCTGTTACGGAAACGTGGACCAAGGCCAATGTCTGATGACAGGATTCGCTGAAAGGTTGGCGGGGGGGGAATGCGTGCGTATGGGGGCAGATATGAGTTTCTTTCACTGTGGCCATTTGCAACTCTCTCTCTATATATGTGCCTTACAAATATAATTTCATTAGCCAGAAAATGTGTTTTCAGGTGTGTTCATTTTTGTTTATAGCTCAAATAGAGGCAACCAGAACAACATCACTGTGGAAAACCAAGGTATTTTGGAGAGGCTTGTTGACTGTCAGCCTGCCTACGATCAAAAGAATTTTGAGACTGGTTGGCAGGATGTACTTTTAATTTTTGTTTTGTATAAATATTATTTTTTTTATAACTTCAACTAAATATCTATAATTTTAAAAGCACCCTAACACAATTTATTTAGTTTAACTGGATATCAAACTAGAAAAAACTATACCTTAAAAAATCTGAGAGTAATAAGAAAGCATTAAGTAATTAGAAAAGGGAGCAAGGGAAGCATTTTTTTGGTTTTTTTTAGAACAAAATTAAGTTAGAAATTTGGGTTGAAGGACTGGCTATATGAAAAAAAAAAAAAGCATGTGTGGTCTTAGTGCTAATGGCTGCTTTGCTGAAGTTGTGTTTTGTTGCTATTTTATTCTGATATTCTCAATCAATATTGCCAGTATTTTAGTAAAAAGAAAATGTCAATATATTACATTAAAGACTTAATCTTTCTATTGTCTACTCACGCACATGCATAAGCAAAAATATTAATTTCAGTTAGGGCACAGCAGTAAACCATAATGTTCTGTTTCTTTATAAAAAGATCACCAGAACAAGAACCTTGCTTTTACGTTACAGAAGTGGAACCTAATTTCATTAACAGCTCTAGCCAACTTTTCACTGCAAGTTTAGGAAGCAGTTTTTTTGCTGTATCTTTTCAGCTTCCTAATTAGGAACTTGAGAAGCTCACAGGTTTTACTACTTACAATTGTAGTCTTTTTCCCCCACGAGACACAGCTTATGATGGGTTGTGCTCAATTAGCAGTAACAACTGTAAGGGAAAGCATCTTCTTAACTGCCCCCCGTATTCCCCTTGCACCTCCTCAGGCTCTGCAACAAGTTTTTCTATACTGTCTGAAAGGACAAAACAAAGTAGTATCTTAGTGCCTGCTTAATACCTCAAATGTGAGGTATCTGGGATACCTGGTTGTAAAAGATAGCCAATGATGGGCATTTTTTGAACTCATTCTAAACAAACTAAGATGTGTTTATTACCAAAAAAAAAAAAAAAGGAAAGAAGCTAATCTTTATTATTTAGAAAAAGGCAATGATGCTGATTATTAAAATATGTATTAAAAATCTGTAAGTATCACTAAGATAACCTGTGGCATATTCTCAGGCAGGAGGTAGAAGAAGAATGTACAGTCCATATTAATAAATAGTGCTATATATTCTCCTGCAGAAGACTTGACTGAGAATGCTAGTAAGTCATTGGTGTACTAAAGGAAAAAGATGCGTAAAAGTAGGGGGAAAAAAGGATGAAGTATGCTTCTATTAATTACAGTGCCTAATTATCCCTGATGACAAAACACATAGCCATTTTTTTTTCACAGCAGACCACCTGACAGTTTAAGCAGACTGCTACAAGATCCCTTATCTCCTCACAAGACAATTAGGTATGCTGCTTTAACGCAGGTTTCACTTTATGAAAACAATGTACACATCATAAGAAGCAGGGTTAGAGGTATCAGGGTTCTAATTTGTGCGCATCTTGTAGCAATGTTGAAGACATATTTTACGGTAAATTGTCATCGTAACCCTATTGCAAATTTGGTTGGAGAAACGGATTCTTCAAAACCATCTGAAATGTATGTTTGAGTTCACTGCCTGAAGCATGCCCTGGATGTACACAACTGGTTTTTAGAAAGGGAAGCAGTTTCAGATACAGCCAGCGTATAGAAGACTACCTGAAAACTGCAGATGTTAACCAAGGCTCATCCTTCAATACTACAAACCATAAAAAGAAATATGAAAGACCACGTGAATGTTAGGTGTGAGCTAGGTGGAGAAGAGAGATAAGGGGGAGAAGTTTCGGTTTGCTTAAGTACTTTGACTTACAGCTTTTGGCACCATTTACAAAGCAGGACTTTAAAGTAAATTTGCGCTCTGATTTTCTTTAGAATCTCTTCTTGCCTTTTTTCTCTCTAATGGCAGGAGCATATACCAGGCATGGCTAATGCAGCAGGGACTCAGTATCTGGTCAGAATTGGAGTCTTGTCCTGATAACAACCATCTTCTGCATGTACCCTCTTTCTAGGATTTTAGCATAAATAGTAGAACTGAATGTGTTCTCTTTTCCTCCTACAACTGAAGGTCATCTTAGCTACCTGCAAACTGCAGCATATAATACATAGCCTCTCACTGTCCTTTACTTTGAACCTTAAAAAATGAAACAAATGTTTCTGACAGTATCCCAAGTTGGTATCTCTAACTGTACTTCAATACAGTGTATCTGCAGACATTTGAAAAAAGATTCTTTAACTCATACTGAATATTTCACTTCACTTTTAATAGCAATATTATATCTTAAAGTCTTAAGTTTTCAGTTATTGTAACTTCAGGTATACTTCTTTTATGTCATTTGCCTTCCTTCTCTTAATGCGTATTTCTACTATTAGACTATGTTAGATCATAAAGCATACAAATTAATGTATTTACTGTGAGGCATTTGGAATATTTGGAAGATGTTAGACAGCAACCTTGCTTTAAGTGAATTCTACCCTTAGATAGTATCTTACCTAGTTTAAATTAAATCTGTATCCTCTAAACACATTTATGTCTTGCAGACTATAAAAACATGCTTGTCATCTGCAGTACAGATCTATGGTGAGATCAATCTGCCTATTTCATATTTTCATAAAATGACTTAGTTTGAAATGCTGTTACTTAGTTTTTAGAATATTACACTCAGTTTTTCATAGGATGAAGGTACAAAATTCACTTGGCAATGTGTCTCTTCTAAGCCACGTTATTTTTGGTGGCTGTATTGGGACAAGATTGCAGCGAGTTAATGGCAGAACTGGTGGGCCACCTGCATGTGAAGGAGTCCTTGTACGTTTGCTGAGGCTATCAGTCTGGCAGCATATCTCCTCTACAATCCAGAGCAGGTATCTGACTCTGAAAAGTGCTTATTCTTGTAGGAATGGAGACCTCAATGCCTATAGGCAGGACAATACATGAAAGTTGCCAGGGTACACATTTGGAGAAGGTGGATATGGGTGACTGTCCTACACAACTTTTTGGGCTAGAATTAATGCAGATTCAGTGACGCTGGTATGTAAGAAATGTGCTTTTAATATGAAGTGTTGTTAGTTTTGCTAAATGCAGTGGAACAAGAATAATATCATACTGTTAGGATGCAAGGAATGAGACTGGTGCACCAAAAGGTCTTGTTAAAGGGCACAATACACAGGAATGATTAGACCTCAGCAGGCAATGGAAAACAGGAACTAGTTTCAGCTAACGTGCACCCATACAATACCCAAATTTTTTCAAATAATTATAAAGCAAGGCACTTCCAGAATCATCTCTCTGCATTTTTTTATTAATATCCATCTAAAAATCCTGTATATTCAAGTCTCCTGAAATACCTACACTTCAGGACTTGATGTAGCCAATTAGATGCTCTGGAAGCGTTTACTCAGTTTGGAACAAAGCTAATCATAAATGCTGGAAGAATGATGATTTGGACCTGTAGCTCACCTACTTCAGCATCCTCCTTTTAGCGCTGTTTTTGGAGCTGTTATGTTGGTGTCAAGGTGGTATCCCATCAGGTGGCATTTGCAAAGATGTCTTGTAGAAAATAAGCTTCTTAAAAGTCCTATTTTAAAGATGCAGTTATTTTCATGTAGACTAGATGTCTCTGGTTTATGAGCTGGCTAGTCATGCAGGTGTGTTCACAGGTTGTTTAACACTTGTTCTGTGTCAGTAGGAAGAGATTGGGAAAGTGGGCATAAGCTATGGATGAGCAGACAACGGTGCAAGACAACTTGGTAGCATCGGGAAATGTGGGATGGAGATAAAAAACCCCATCCTCAACCACTAAAACATATACAACTTACGTAACTGGCCTAGTTTTAGTGCCTAATTGGAAAGGATTTGCAACTAATGATCCTGAATGAAGGGCAACATGTTTTGCTGGCCTGTCAGCCAGTTGAACTTCTGAGTAACTAACTGACATAGTGTAAGCACTCACCAAGGGACATCCCTCCCACCTAGCTGAAGTAGCTTGTTCTGTAGGCAGATTTGTTCCTGAAATGTACTTTGTTCAGATGCCTTAACTCTAACCACAAAATTTGTGGCCAAAGGATGAAAATTCCAGCTGGTTAGCATCCTAGCACTACTGAAATGCTTTGGAAGTGTGGGACCCTCTGTGAAACTTTACTGTACAAAATGCACTATTTACAGTCTAAAAGTCACTCCTATCTTTTACTGACCTGTTTAGTCTGAGTATTCACTTTTAAATGACAGCTGCTAGTCAACATTTTGATTCAGGAAGGCAGTATCAGCTTCTGACTTTGTTTAGTTTTTCTCACACAGTCTTCATGTATTATCTTCTAGATAGACCAGCAGTTTTGAAGTGAATTTGACGTATATCCCTCTTCTAATCCATATATTTACAAGACAGTTTTATCCTCTGTTTAAGGGAAAGATTGTGTAACAAGCTATGACCTAACCCAGCTGACTGGCACCCAAAATGAATCCTTGTTTAGTTTGTCTAACACAGTTTTCAGCTGATTACATGCACTCTGGAGATCTTCTTTCACCAGTACAGTGTCAATTAAATGGCCATACTGCTCTTCAATGAATGCTGCTGAATTAATAATTTCTTGCTGTTCTTCATCCTGCTGACCAACACGAGAAGATGGTATGAAATTTGCAGCAAGTCTTTTTAATTACTAGCATTTTAAAGTATATTAGCACAGTAAGTCACTACTTTGAAAGGCAATGACACAAGAACTGTATGTAAGATATTACGACTGAGATCAAGGAGTGGTATGTTACTGCTGGAATCTGGTAGGCTGTTTCAAAAATGCAAGACAGGTGACAGGGAGGAGGGCAAAAACATGTTACAGGAGGGACATAAGATGGTGACACTGCATTTTATGAAGTTAGAGTTGCTGCCTAACCTAACACCTGGAAATCATATTCTTCAAAAGCTGAAAAGGAATGCTGAACCACTGTCCTCAAGTTCAATAACTTTAAGGGCTTACATGAAAACTTACCAGGTGAACTAAGTTCTGTTACGTATAAATTCAAGTTCAGGTTACCCAAAGTAATGACGTTATGTGCTCTCAGTATTTCTGTTCACATTTACACATCACCAATTTGCAGTTGGTCTAGGTTTGGTCCTTGTAAGACATCCACATGCTGCATTTTGTGTGTACCTGATTAACAGCCCTGGGGGGGTGGCACTCAGGAGGTATCAGGAATAGGTGGCTACTCTTACCATTTGATGGGGCTGCTCATCAACAATGTCAAATGATTGTTAGTTTATCAGAGTTCAGTAGCAGCTTTCCCTGCTGCAGCCTGGATTGATGTACATAGATCCACATGGAAGATGTGCACTTTGCTTCATGTTAACTTATATAGTCAAGTTTTAAGGGAGTTAAAAATCTCATTCTAAACTTCCAGGTGAAAGGCTGTATGTGCACAGGGCTTCCATATCACAGAAATGCTAGCCCAAATACTACTTTTCATGTCTAAAAAGCAGAGATTAAGGCTAGAATACTTACCAGGGGGGATGAGATTTCTTCTGACATAGGAGATTTTAGGATGTGTTTTTTCTTTTCTGGAAGGAGAGGCTTCACGAAGATAACATAAGGCTTAAACTCAGGAGTCCTCAAGTGCTTTACTGCCTGTGAACAGATGTTTTTGTTACACCATTTTTTAATTTTTTTTTTTATACGTCAATGATCTACTCAAGCTGGGTTCAACAGTTTCACTAGTACACACTGTGCTGTGAAGTCCTGTGTACTGTACATCACAGTAACCTTTTGCTCTTCAAAAGAAAGGTTAATGTGAGTGTCCTGGCTAGCTTACAAGAGTACATGAGCTTCCTGTAGCGTGGTCTAACTGCACATCTGCCTTGCTGTGCATTGTGATACCAGGAACAAGGACATGGAAAAAGATACCGAGAAAAGTATAAAAAAAATTGACTTCACAGGCAAGTTATGGTTTGCTTCACTTAAAAGGCCAAGGCCTTCCAACACTGGAAATGTTAACCCTGGAATTCATCTAAGGTAGTATTACAATTCTTTTTGTAGCCCAGTTACAAAATCGGAATCAAAATTTCAAGGATTAACTCCCAGTATGAAGGGATTATGGGAGCAGGTATACTGCCACTGGTTACAATGGTAGTAACGCTTCACAGGCAATAGGAAGGAACAAGAATGAAAAGTCCATCCATGCTCTAAGTGTTCCCTCTAGGACTTGAGCAGGCTAGGACTGTGATGCACATTTCTCCTACAGCAAGGGAAAAATCCCACCCACAGTGAGAACTGAAAGTGTCATCTAGGCTGTATTGACTAGACATCTAGGAACTGTAAATACTGTGCTGCGTTCTAAAGAGCCCTATTCTGCTTAGCTAGCAGTCAGGCCACCTGTTAGAAACACAGGTTCTGAGAGCATCGTTGTTCTTTGCAGAGCAAGTAGCCACAAATGATGAACAACATCAGTTACTTAGGCTGGCAGCCTAGTTAGAAATGCTTGCTGTCTTTAAAATAAGTGGCAGGACTTACTTCAGGTACCACATCCACCAAACAAACCTTCTTTTTGGCCATCACGGACCGGATTGCCTCAAGACTTGTACCATACAGATTTTCTTTGTATTCTCCATGTTCCACAAATCTAAAAAGGCAATACATTTTTAAGTACCATCCAAAAGGAATATTTAACTTACAACATTTGATAGCTGTTTCCTGAAGTCCCAGTAGTCAAATGGCGGGGGGGGGGGGGGGGA
>VFFE01008899.1:4489733-4538858 GCA_008921705.1 Burhinus oedicnemus | reverse complement strand
TTCCTTCCCCCCCCCCCATCTGGTTGCTCAGTAGCAATAGTCTTCGTCACATGTCACTAATAGCTAATCAGCACTACTGACAAATAAGGGAATAAGCTGCATGAATTCAGCTGACTGATGTTCAAGCCTAATAGAAGAAAGAGGATGTTTTTCACAGAAAACAGAACAAAGCTGGCAAGGAAATGGACTCCAATTCTGCCACATTCTGTGAGAGTAGCCAAAAATCTGTACTTTCAGGAAACACCCTCGATCTTACAGAAGGTCCTTTATGTTCACTGATTCGGTCTACAACACACTTTAAAATGGATTTACAAATAAAACTTGTTACCCATCATATTAAATGGACAATAAGTATGCCAAACTAAACATGTATTACTTTCACTACATTAAATTCTGACCAATCACACTACTTATGATATGCAGAACTAAATTCTAACTTATGATCCTCCTACTAGTCCTATGTTGTTTCTAAATTGCTTCTTACTAAATTTCTGACTTCACCCTAACAGTCCAGACTGAGCTTTTTACTTGGAAAGCTGAACCCTTGTCATACAGCTAGTCTAACTTTACACCTGATTTTGGTACTCATATGAGGTAAGATTTAACTAGCAATATTGTTGAAATACAGTGAATTATGCCAGTATTTTAAAATTAACTCACTTGTTTTGCTGCACATCTGTCTCAAATGATTGCTTAGAGACAAAATTATATTCTACTCCCTCTTTCTCATGACTTTTCTTTGACCTGGTTGTATCTAGAAGAGAATGGAAGCAAGACACAGGAGACACATCAGCCTTTGCAAGCAACTATATTTTCTCTGTTTAGTTCGAGTCACAGTTTCATGACCTCAAATAAGGTAGTTACACAATGGCAAATTCAAATTAACATAAAAGACACATCAAACATTCTAATTTTGTTTTAAACTCAATCTCAAAAATTGTAAGACCAAAAATTAAGTTGTTTCGCTCCCAAGTGTGCTATAAGTAACACAAAAATTAGGAGGCATACTTCTTACACCTGGTAGAAGCAGTAGAGCATATCCTACAGAAAACATTATCTCCTCACTGTTTGGAATATTGGACTCTCATTTTCTTTGAAACTTAGAAAATAAAAATAGGATATATATAAAGTCCTATTATGTTGCCTCTGAATTTAGAGTTAAGAATATCCCTGGCTGTTTTCCCACGCTCCTGTGAAACTTACATAATTGTATGTGTCACTTACCTTTGATGTTGTAGTTTCTTTTAATAATTGTTATTACTGTAGGAGGAGCTCTGGTGATCATTCTACAAATCTACGCCTGACCATAAAAGTGATGTCGGCTATTTTTTGCGTATGTGTTCAAATTCAAATAAAAATTACCCATATGAGTTCTACTGCTAACTAATTGAATGTCTGCCTGACAGATGTTTATTGAAAGTCTTGAATAGCATATGAACAGTGCCCTCAATGCTAATTTTTTGGTTTGCAAAAGTAGCTTGTTGGGGAATACAAATACTGACGGATTTTTTTTTTTGTGTGTGTGTGTGTCTAATACTTTTTTTTTTTAGAAAACAATTTTTAAAAAAAAAAATTTCAGTGTAACCCTAGCCACAAACCCATGCAGCACAATCACTGATTTCTCTGCCACTGTGACTGGCTTGTTTGAACAGCCTAGATACACTAATCAACAAATTTAAAGTCTTGTAAAAATTTTGACTTTTAGTTTATTGCTGTCTACTTTTTTTTTTTAAAAAAAAAACAAACACTTTAGCTGATATGATATTCTGAAGAAAAAAATCCTCTTTTAAACACACATAATGTTTTGGCTAAATCTTAAGATATTAGTTTTTCACACTAGTTCTTTTTGCAATTTACAATCTTATTTTTTCTTCCTGTATTCTGTTTCTCATTTTTTTTAATGGACACTGAAAAAAACACAACCTGTTCAGCTGGGAAAACAATTCAAAAAAATCAACTGAGCTGACAGAATTCCAAAGTGCATATATGCCAAGTAATCGATTCAGCTATTAAGGGCAAACATAGTATATTACAATGAGAAAATAATTTGAAGTACTTCTGAAATATGCATATAATCAATAGTCAAAACAAATTACCATGCATCAATGCAGCCAGCACTACGCTGTTAGACAACATTTATGGAATAAAGTGGCGACACACAAAAGTCAGTAAATTTTACTCACGTGGAACTGCAACACCATACTCCTGAGGGTTCTCTGACACAACCTTCTGCTTGAGCTCACTTAATTTGGCCCCCAAACAACCTAATAAAATAGAACTGACTGACAGATTTCTGTGTGGAATGAAATACCACAAAGAAAATAAATAATATAAATTTCACACAAGTAATATGATACAGGAGTGTGCTTGAAGAAACCTGGACATGAGAGACCTCGTGACCCACCATATTCGGCTTTGAAGAACATCATCAGGAACAAACTGAATCCTTGAACAGCTGTTGGACAAACATTTGTCAGGCACTAAGTCAGAAAATCTGTAATCTTAGCAGGCAGTTTCATGAGATACCCTTGATTTCTCTGACATCCTGGGAAACTGGCCTAACACAAAGCTGTCAAGCACATTAAATTAAAATTGCATGCAAAATTTTGTTAGATAATTCTATCTACGCTTTCATCAATCGTTCTGACAGCGTAAGTATGCACGTGTTTGAGTGAGAACCAATGGAAAGGAAATGAGAAAAATGAGAAATGGTCCTGCATCATTATTTTTGATAGAATCATAGAATAGTTTGGGTTGGAGAAGGATTGGGTTTTTATAAGGATTTGGTGAGTTTGGGTTGTTTTTGGGGTTTTTTTTGGTTGGTTGGTTGGTTTTTGTTTTAAATGTCATTTAAAAGAAGATAAAAACTTCTGATCAAAATCAGAAAAAACCTTTAAAAAAACCAAACCACCAGAACCACAAAACCCCAAACTAAACACCTAATGAAAGCCTCTTGGAGTACAGGTGATAAGAGGGAGATACATGAAAAATTTGGAACCAATTGTGCAGCTTACCAATCAAAACCACCAGCCTCTGCTGTTCACCAGGCTGCTGCTGGTATTTCGTGACTTCTTCGTATGTTAGGAACTCTGCTGCATCTGCCTGCTCTGCTTGTTTTCCTTCATTCAGATTGTTCTCCTTCTCTTTACGACTTAATCTAAAGCTCCTGCGTAAGCCAGCTGTAGAGGAAAACAAAAGACATAATAAACCATGTTATGACTAAACTTACCTAAATTTTCAAGCTTGTTTAGTTAGGAGTTATTCTGTCTTTGAATACGAGTTACTCTCACAATTTTTTTTTATTATCAAGTCAGTGCATATATGCTAATCTTACAGATGAAAAATATGCATATCAGGTACAAAACCAAGCACCCAATATATCATAAAAAAACCCCCCTCATGTCACCTTGAGTTGCCAAGTGTTGGCTATGCCAAAGTCCAATTATGCCTACGCACAGAGATAATCTAGTTTACGAATGCATGGGAAATTAACTCTCATGTAAATAAGTTATGTCTTCTTTTTTAATGTGGGGGTGATTTGGGGGGTTTTTTTGTTTGGTTTTTTTTTTGCGGGGAGGTGTTAGGGAAGACGAAAGAGATTTTGGTTTCTCACCTATGTACTGTCCGTTGAAATATCCTTCACAGTCACAGTCTTCTGTAAATTAAGAAGGGGGAGGAGGGGGGCGGAGGTAAGGGCACAGGGGAGAGGAGAGTGAGAGGGGGGAGGGAAATATCTTAAACAGTGCCTGTGATACAAGTCTGGCTCATTGGTGAGGGAAGCAGTTTTATATCCTGCATTATATGCACACACTTTTCTAACAAACATATTAACAATACAAAAAATTATTTGCCTTGGCTAGTGGTTCACATTTTAAAAAATCCTCGATGTCAATATTGCACAAGAGAATTTTACATCTCAGTACTTATGGTTCCCAGAATTTATGCTCTTCAGCATTCATTACATTTGATCAGTGCTGCTGTTAAAAGTATAATATGCAGACCGAACTAAAAAAGAAGACTCCGCAAACACAGAGCTCTTTTTTCAACGTATGACTTTATAAGTGGGTATGATTGTGTAGGAATATTGCCCCTTCTGACACTTCAGTATCATTTGAGCTTGAAAAAAGGGAATCAGAGATGACTAAAATATGAGCTCTAAACACCTTCATTTTTGACTAACTTAAATTATCATTGCTTATTAATTCTTCAGTAAAAAGGTAAAGATTTAATGCTTTTGTCATGCGCATTTATGTAAAAGAATAAGCAAATCTATGTTAAAAAAGCCAGCCCACCCCTCCTCAAACTACAACCACCCCCAAGCCCCCTAAAAGTATGCAAAATAAACCCATGATACTTAGCTGCAAAACACTATACTGCAATCCTAAGATAAATCCCGAGTTCTCATACTTCCTGAAAGAGGGCTACCTGGCTTGTTAAAATTTAGGCACCTATGCCCTGCAATGTCCACAGAACTCAGTACTCATTTTAAGAAGGAGCTGTATGGTTCCGAGACAAGCCCAGCTGTGGGCAAAAATATATGCAGCTTAAACCTTTAACAAAATGTGCCCATGCAGAGAAAGAGCTTTGTTTTTTTAATGAACTGTTGCATGCAGGCATGCAATCAAGCAATGCCAATGTGTACTCATAAAATGTGTACATTAACAGAAGGTGCTAAGATCAGAGCTATTTTCTGTTGTTGAAGGTAGGCTCTAGTTTCACACTTGCATTCCGATAGGGTATACCAGTCACAGCCAGCTAATTGCAGAATATGATTAATACTTTCACCGAAGTTGATGGAATACCGATGCTTGGAATATTATTCTTAGGAAGCATCTGCAATGTGAATAAAATCACAGCATGCAGAATTCAACAGAAAATACCTGATATTTGGAAAGGCGCATGGTACAGCGACACATAAACTGCATGAGCCCAACACAGTTGCTCATAATGAAAATAACACAGAAAACAGTCCAAATGAACAGTGAAGAAAAATCAATTTGGATTGATACAGGTGCTCTAAAATGTTAAACCCCAGGGTTTTGTTTTGTTTTGTTTGTGTTTTTTTTTTAAATACCAGATACAAAGACTGCAGTTAACTCGCAACTTTATCAACCTCACTTGGAAACCTACAGAACATGTAAACGCATACCAGAAGACACAGATCTTTTGTCTTGAATCAGGAGTAAATTTGGAAGTTATCATTACCTAAGTCATCAATCCAAATTAAATTAGTTTAAATAATAACACGGGAAGAAAGTGCTGTAGTAACAAGTTGTATCTACTATTCCCTTTGCTTGGGGGCTTAGCAAGTATTTTAGAAAATGCATTGGTTGTACCTACCTTTATCAGAAGACTGATCATCTGTAGTTAGCATGAAAGGCAGAGTTGGTACGATATTAAAAGACTGGCAAACGATTGAGTAAAATTAGAGAGAATGGAAAGGAAGGTTCTTCTGGTCTGATTTGCTTAACCGGCTTTTCTATCTTAAAAAAAAAAATGCAGTAATGTACCCTTATGAACTGATTAAGGACTTTTGGGGTTTTTTTTGCTAAAATTTAGTATTATAACCAGTTATCAGCTTCATTGTCTTGAGAATGTCTGACAAAAAGCCTATGTAGCAATCCTCATTACATGCCTCCTAACACTGAATGTAATGGAAACTGATTTGGAAAAAGCTTCATTTAAATCAGTAATGTTATTTTATAATTCGGTTGAGCACCTTGCCTCCTCTTTGTAGCATAAGAATACCTGTATCTCTTCATGAGATGTGCCATGCACCACGAGTCAGGAGTTCCCTTATCTCACTGAAGATGGACAATTTCCAGATTCCTAGTCTACATGAGGGCGGCACTCCTAGCACATAGTCTGGCTTCACACAGTCACAGGGCTGCCCCACACATGTCAATAATAGCTGTGCTGAAGTATCCAAGAGCAACAGGAACATTATATTCTGGGATAATAACAGAATGTCTTCTGGCTTTAATCACTGACTAGCAATTTCATCACAAGTAGCAGTTTTTGTGCGAATAATTAACTGACAGAGGGTTCAGAGCTGTAAACAAGAATCACTTTAAAGTCTACTTGAGACCCGCTCTGTAAGGCTAAGCCTGAAATGCAGATGGTATTGCCAGCTCCAGTGATTTTTATCCTCCTTAAAGCTATAGCTTATTTTCATATGAGCTTAGAGTCATTTCATGCACTTATGTAAGAATTTCAAGAAGCGTGCATTGCGTTACTTTTGCAGCTTTCAAGTGCCAAACTGCAGAAAAAATGTGAACACTAGCAAATTTTAAAGCATCTAAACAAGATGTAAGGCCTCATGTTCTTGAAAGTAGAACAGAGGGACAGCCATGTTTTTCGAAAACAACAGACACTAGTAACATTGGATAAAGCTCAAACCCAAATCCTCTCATGTGGCAGCTTGTATCCATGCAAATCAATCAATGACAGATCACACAAAACATACTCAAATACATCATTATTGAAATAACAGAAAAATACTGAGAAGTTGGTATCAACTAAGACATCACTGAAGGAACAGAACAGACTCACATAATGGTTTCTTCACAGTTCTGGGTTTCTGCAGAGTGCCTATTGTTCTTCTGTAAGTCAATCGTCTAAATAGAAAATAATTGCATTTTAGCCATGTAAGCTTAGAATGATAAAGAATTTACAGCATGTTATACATATAGCATTGAAAATAAAGAATTAAATAGTGCTTTTCCTTGAAAAATATAAAACATCTCTGAATCAACATTTAAAAATATGACAGTCCCAAATTGCTACTGATAAGTGACTGAGAGAGTAAGATTCTAACACATTTTAGGCTTTCATACATCAGAGCAATCAACAGCATGTTCCTTTTATCAATGTAATTTATTTTATTTCCCCCACCCAGTCTTTTTTGCAAGATTAAGAAAACAACAACTATTCTATTCTATTCTATTCTAATTCCACTGAGAATCCAAATTCTATTTGGTATTTTTACAAAGGATGGGCAAAATTCCCATCTGCCACAATCCTAAAACTACTAACCTCAAAAAGAACTCAAAAGTAGATAACCTTTGCCCAGAATGATCAGTGCAGCTATACATACTCATAAATTACCCATTGCCTTCCAGATCAGTTTAGAGTTTTCTGTTACTTACTAGTAAACAAACCAAGTTACCCAGCTTGTGTGAAAACATACGAACAGCATATCAAGTAAAATGTTCTGAAGCGTTGAAATCATGAACCAGAGCCCAACTCCTAATCTCCCAGTCTTGAATTTGCTCAAAAAAACCCAACCTCCCCACCCCAAAAACCCAACACCAAGAAAAAAAAACCCAAACCAACAACCCAGCACAAAAATCCAACCCCCAAGAAACCCCTCACTGCTGGCAAAGGAAAATACATTTTCTTCCTAAGTGTTTTTTTGCAACAGATCAACATTCGTAATAGACTAAAGATGCTGCTCAGGCATTTACACTGTCACTCAGGGGAAAAAGACACTGAAGCAATTTCTATATTCTTGCATACACTGGAATGTAGTTTACAACATCCAAAAAAACCCAAAACAAACAAATAAAAAGACTGCAGTGCAGCAGCATCTGTTGACATACATGCGTGCACAGGAAGAGGGATACAGCTGTTCAAGCAGAATTTGCCTAGTATTTCAAAGGAGCATTCATGTAGTGGAGTGCAGTCCTCTATTAGAAACCTTATGCAAATACTGGAGGCCAGCAATAGAATCAGGGCTGTTTTATTCTTGGATACCCCACCTTCGTAACACCTACAATCCAAAGATGACACACCCAGTAATTTGGAGTAAGAATCACACAATGAGAACAGTGGCCTAAATCAGATTCCTTCTTAAATATAAGACTTCTGTACTGTAAATACAAGAGTTGAGGGATATTTTTGCTTTAAAAGATACACACAGCTTGTGGTAAAACCAGAGAAACTTCAAGCTCTAGAAGGTATTCAGGTCCAAGCTAAATACTCTCTTAGGAGGCAGAAGAAAGATCAGATACACTTTTTTTTACTACTACTATGTGCATAAATTCAAAATTGTTACAATAAATCAGCATTTCCTCTTATACTATAGAAGTACAAGTCTCTGAAATACAGTGTCTCCATAAGCCAAGAGGGTCAAGAGACTGATATTCCACATTTCACTTCATACATGTTTGTTTCACAAGTGCTTCTGTCCTCATTCTACAAAGCATGTCAGTGGCAAACTAGCCAAGGAAAGCTAGGAAGTTTGTTATATAATTGGAGAAGATGGAGCTTTTTAGCACTTTCCTCTAAGCATCTGGTATTCACCCTGGCATGATCCTGCTCTTCGTTTCCTGGGAAAAAAAGCAGCATAAAACCAGTGTGACACTATATGTGTGAAAAAAAAAAAAAAAATCCATAATCTTCATTGACAAACCTTTCTTGGAACTGTTTTGAGGGGATCAAGCCCGCTCTGAGGTTGGTATCTCCAACACGCTTTGCTTGCCACCATGTGGGATCATCTTGGCTTACAACTTCTAGGACGTGTCGTCGCTTAAATGGCAGCCCAGCCTCCTGGCAGGGAATGGCTCTGTCTTCTTTGGGATTATAGCAGAAAAGTGCCCTCATGAAGACCTTTAAAAAAAGTAACACATCCTTTCTTCTTGTCCTATTTGGAGTTTCAAGCCACCTTTAAAAGGCTTTCCCATTGCTTACACTGCTAACTATATACTTCATCTCTACTTTATATTTTACGATACTCAAAAATACTAGCAATATCTGCTGCATTTTAACTTACTTATGCAGAAAAATAAACTAACTTTCAAGCACACACCCAGGCATTATATATTGGCATTGTGGAACATGAGACTCAAAGATCGAAGTCCCAAGAAACACAATTCACCATCTATGTAAGTACAAAATGCAACAAACAAAGGAAAAAAAAAAAGGGGGGGGAGGGACAAAAAAGGGATTTATGGCAAAGTTGCCCAATTATAAAGATTGTCCTTAAAATATTCCTTTAATGCATCAAAATCTTCTATTCAACTTTGGATTTGTATCTTATCACTATTTAACACATCACATTACAGCTACTTTTAAAAGTAATTTGCAAGGTTTCAAGAAAAGATTCGGCAACTGAGAGCAGGGAAGCAGAAATAGAGGTTGACAGAGGAATCCTGTAAGGGACCAGTCCAACAGTAAGTCATTGCTGATCAAGGAGGACAAATGAAGCACTCGGAGAGGCATGCTGATGTTTGCAGTGGGATAATGGGATCAGCTCTGTTTGCAAATAGGTCTGCTTTGACTCAAGCGAGTGGCAATATGCCCAGAGATAAGGGACAGATAGCAGCTGTCAGGGTAAGAGGACACTGGCAGGAATACCAATTTTAATTACGTGAACAAAAAGACGAGACCAGAATTCAAAAATGCTATGAAAGAACGTGTGCCAAGATGATGAAGAGAGAAGTCATCTAAGTAATTCTACTGAATAAAAGGGCACCACATTTTACAAGAAGAAACTGCTCTATCTTTTTAGTTCCGTTATGGGTCTGGGGCACTCCTCACTGAAACAGCAATGATTCTGCATTTACAGACATGCCAGCATTATGTAAATATGAAAATGCGTGCTTCAGTATTTCACTAAGTTGCATACCTTGCTGTCTTTTAGACGATCTTCTTCTTTGATGGCTGGAATTATTTTTAATGTTATTGATCCCTGAGACTGAACCTGAGAAAGAGAGAAACGTTTTTCACTGTGAAAGCAGGACAAGGACACAATGCAGACTATTCAAGTTCCATTTTAGGAGCTGCTGTCTGTCTCTTCTCAGAATTTTAATAGCCCAAGCTAATCCACTATTTAACTTCATTACAGAGACTATCATGATGTGCCATGAATCCTCCACAAGTGTCTTCCCCATCCAAAGTAACTACTTGGCTAGAACATATTAAGACCTGCATTAAAATTCCTTCATTTGCTTTTAGCAACTACATTAATTTCTGGATCACGGTTCACAGGGCATTAAATACTTCTGTGGCTTTTACTGTGACACTAACTTAAGTTTTTGCAGACTAAGCATTTTAAAGTGCTCCTTTGAAAAATATTACTGTATATTCCCAGATAGTGGCTAACTTGGTTAGGGTGAAATGTAAACATCTACAAAGTAAACATCTACTTTCACTCTCAAAATCTTTGCTAGGAAATTAAAAAGCACTTCTAGGTGCTTTGGAAATCTAGAAGAGGTTTATCTGATCTGTTTTAGATGCCTTAATTTGGGTGATATGAACTGTGTCCTAGAGAAGCCTGCTATTCTGCACAGATTAAAAAGGAAACCTGGACAAGCAGCTTGGACAAACTTTTGTAGCTCTTCCTCAAAAAATAAACTGTGAAAAGGAACCCATTACATTGCAGGCATTTACAACAGGACAGATGACTAGCATCCTAGGCACTCCACAAACAAAACTTTACATAGCATTTCAAAATACAATTTTGATCCTCCTCCCCCAAGTTAAAAGTAGTCATTCTCATTCAGGATTATTTTGATCTAAATTTAAATTAGGTAATGGAACCCATGTCAGATACTTCAGTCTCCTAGCGTTGCCATTCTTCTTACTGTGTCCCTAACTCCACTCCACACCAGGACAAGGGGGAAACAAGTCACAAGATGGGAGCCAGAGACAAATAAGCTTAAGAGCTATGACACTTCCTGCAATGCAGCAGGCTGACCACAGATGTGGAGATTTAGAAAGAGCTACCAAAAATTGTGGGCATTAATGTTAGGGAAGCTTGAAGCAAGAATTTGCTAATGTTACAAGGAACCTGCTGGTAATGAACAGACTGACAGCTCTATTGGACACACAGACGAGACTTTCTTCAGCTTCCCAACATATGTATTATGAATAAACCACTTATCTTCTAGGAATGCACTTTCAATTCACAATTTGCTTGTCATAAACAAAGCATGAAAGGGAAGTTCTTGACAGAGCAACATGTGACTTTCTATTTCTATCGTACTTGGTACTGATTCAGCTCACGGAAGTTTCTGAGGTCAAAAGGAGAAGACTAATGCACTGGCAGAAGAAAAACTCTTAATGCAAAGACAAGCAGGGATTGCATCTTTTAGCTCTATACATATTTTAAACTCATAGCTAAATTTCATCATCTGCTGTAATTACTAGATCACTCAACAGAAAAGATTTTGAAATGAAAATCAGTGCAGACCAAAATCTGACTTATTTCTTCCGGTCGTTTGTGAAGCACAGTAATACCATTGACTTCTCTTAGTTCATCTCCAACATGGACAAGACCTGAAAAGATGGTAAGTAAATTAAAGTAAGTCTACAGACTGGAAAGCACCGCTCCCCTGATGTGTCCAACCTAGGTCAATAGCACGTACCTCCTCTCCTCCCTCCCCCAGCTTAATGGATTTCCTACTAGAGCCAAGTGCCTCTGTTGGCAATGTGCTCTGAAGTCTCCCGCCCTTATTCCATATGGCATTTTTTTTTCATGCAGCACAGTCTCATAGGAGACCAGTGTGGAGACAGAGAATATATGGCAAGATACTCTGGAAAATCACTGACTCTATATTTGATCATCAATAAGAATGCATGGAATAGTTTCATGAGGATGATCAAATCTTGCAGAGACAGAAGACATGCTGCTGACTGTAAAGGCAGGAATGACATGGCCGTCAACTGACAGATCAACACTGCACAGTCCCAGAAGGAATGCCGGCTTTTTTTTTTTTTTTTTTAAACAAGCCATGAAGAGGCCCTTACAAGTCTTAGGTTTGTTTATCCAGTTCAGTAAATGTTGTACTTGTGTTATATAACTACAGTTAACTGACATAAAAGAATTTCTCAGTAAAGCAAACAGAAAATAACATGACATGCTGAATAAACCAAGATACTAGATTAAAGGTAAAAAACATTCTTTTCTTTCTTCTAAAGCTTAGACCTACTTTCCCATTTCTGTTGGCATTTTTTTCTAGTGGCTACTTTAGAGAAAACGTGTCTAATTAAATTAATAGATTACTGACGAAATACAAAAATGCTAAGTGCATGCTCTAGTCATTTCATGTTACATTTATGATTACACTTTGAAGAATGATAACGATCAAGAAGAAAGCTGTAATTAGCTAATATTTTTTCATCACAGTAATTCATTAATTTTGGGATTGCATTACTTGTATATTAAAAAAAGTGCATGAGGCTTGGCGTATATATATCTCATATAAGGCCAACTCAGCTTATTTAATAAAATCTGGATGAGCACCTTCTAGAAAACGGAAGGTCAAATACTGCATGGATTAACCTTGCAGATCCTGAAAGTATGCTGAATGACAGTCTACGCACAGAGGTCTGTCCTGCCACTAGACACCTGAAATTCAGTTGTCAAGTGAGCTTACCATGTAGGCTCCCTTTATAGTCAATAGGGAAGAAAGGCAATTCCAGCAGTGACCTATCCCACGCTAAAGCTCATCGGGATGATTCACTCTCCAGCAATGCCTGCCTCCCTCCACTGACTACTCAGAGAGCCTACAGTCTAGTTCAGATGACATCTAACAGATGCCTATTAAGACTTCAATAAGCTGGTATCTTTTTTTCGTAAAACAGTCTATTCCAGAGGACTGGTTTTGGAATGAATAACCGTTAGATTTAGTTAAAGATTATCACTTTAGGTATGTGTATACAGTACATGTGTGCGTGCATAATTTTAGAAATTTTAAAACAGTTTACAAATGCAATTTTAAATCCCCTTTTCTTCAGAAATTTACCACTGCGATCAGCTGCACCACCTCTCATGATCCTTGCTACAATCACAGCTCCCGTATGCTCATCTCTTCTGATGGTAGCTCCCTGAAATAGAACATAGCCCCCCAACCCCCCACAAGAAACCATCATAAGAAATTAGCTTAGAATACAGCGAGAGGTGAAATAACACGTAAGATAACAAGTCTTTTAAACTGGAATTAATCTGTTCTATAAATTTTGTCTTCCTCCTTAACAATTTTCATCATTATTCAACTTTTGCCTGCGCCCATGACACGTGATTGTGGGAAGGTGCACACCTTCCTTTCTACTGACTCTGCCAAGTGCTTACACTACCTACATTGTTGCGGTGAAAGTCACTCAAGTGTGCAAAACAGAATTTCTTACAACAAGCTTTCTCTATGTGTCTTTCGAATCTTTATACAATACAGGCAGCACTTTTACATATAAAAGCAAGAACAGCCAAGTAATTAGATGTTGGGGTTTTTTTTTTTTTAAGTTCTCCTACTTCTGCTGACAATATAAAGCTTTAATCAGAAATTAAGTCACTGCTCTCTTCTACTACCTATTGTCATATACAAAAAGCACTTTAGCAGATTTCTTCCCTGATGCAATTGTTTTTTCTTAGGAAATCAATTCTTCCATTTCCATATGTATAAAATTAGTACCTTGTCACTATAATGTTTACATACAGCTATCAAACATACTGTTACCACACGTCACTGACTTTCATGCAAATGAAGGTATCAATTACTTGAATGTTAGCCACAATATGAAAAGAATTAATATGAATAATAAGCATACTTGTTTCAATATATACAGTTTCCTCAGAGATCACGTTCCCTGTGTTAACTGGTGTTACAAACCCATGCCTATAAAGCATGTCACACAAAACTGTGAAGGTGCATTTATCAAAGATTTCTTTTTATGTTATTTTACTATCTTCAGAACACTCCTAGTTTTTGCAGACTATTTGATGACATCTTCAAGTATCTCCTCCATACTCACAGTAATGCTTTTGCGCTACAGAGTTTTACAACTAGAGATGGGTTATCTTATATGTACCAAGGGTTCTTTATTTTTCACTAGCCGAACAATTTTCACTGATTCCTCATCAAAATCATCATCAAAGTTATCAGGTAGAGGTGGAAGGACTGGGTCAAAGTTCTTCTGTGCTACAGTGTCATGTACTACAAGCATTGCCTGCATAAAGGAAGTAAGAAACAGTAACGTAATGTAATGGGGTAATATTACAGTTTCCAGTTCTCATGTTTCCAACATTACAGCAAACAAACCTCCCCCTTCCCACCCTCACCATAAATCCCCTCCAAAAAAAATTTAGCAATTATCTTACCCATCAGGTAAACTACATATATATATGTATGTGTGTGTCAATATCTAAAGAAAATCCAGGCAATAACAAAGCCTAAATAAACCTACAGAATGGAGGTGGACTATGAAAAGCATAAAAAGTTGAGAAATGGTATCCTTTTCTTTTCTGCTCCCTCAGAAAACATTAAGGAGGGGAGGGAAGACAACATGGTGCATTATGCCTGAAAGGCCTATGCTGTGTCTTCTCAACCCGCTTTGCATCCTAAAGCCTGTGCAGGAAATCACAGTGGAATAGAACTACAGTTTATAGGAGGTTTTTCCTTTCTCTCAGGGCTTCTCCAGTGTAATTTTTCCATTACAAAACATTCTGTCGGAATTCTGCACAGGAATTTCATTAAGGTCTCTGGTGTTTTTTTTACCCTGAGATGTGGTGTTGACAACAGCTGAAGTAGCTCTTTTTCTTCATTATTCACTGGTGCGGTCTGCAATTCTTCTATTACCTTTAAAATAAAAATTAACAACCTCAAAATAAAAGGAGTCCACCAAAGAAGATAATATATTCACAAGTGAGTGTTTCTGCTGAGTGTTTGCTAACTTCTACCATCCTTCAAAGTAGCATGCACAGATCAAAACCAATCCCAATCAATAGTGCCTAAATCCTAAAAGAAATGAAAGCTTCTTCATCTATTTCATTTTTATTAGGTAGTGTAGGAAGACATCATCAGAAATCATGATCCTAGCCCCTAAACACATTTTAAGAGTGATTCTGCTAATATAATTTCAGGAACGAGTTCTGAAATTTTAAATTCTATATGGAATCCATAAGTGACATGTGAAACAACACTCTTGCGCTTGTACTATGATAAAGGAGTTAATCCCCTCTGTAACCAAGTAGCATTACCTGTGTGGAACGTGCAACAGAAATTCCCTTGCTCCCCTGCAAAGCCTGCATACCAAAATATACCCTGGAGTCTCAGGCCTTCCAAACAAAAGATTAGAGAAATAATGGAAGCACTTTTGCACTAGGCTGGTTGGGTGGGAGGAGAGAGAAGGACGGGAGTGAAGAGGAAGAAGGAAGAGGTTGAGGCAAGAGAGATTTCCTTCCCCTGTAAAGGGGTCTAGATAGGGAAGTCATATAGTCCTGTATAAAGCTTCTCCTCTGCTGTTTAGAAGATGATAATTTTGTATGACTGGACAGGCAGCGGTGCCAAAACTTTTATGGAGGCAGTAAGCTATTTGTGGGAAAGGATAGAGGGCATATGCTGGAAGTTAAGATGAGGCAGTGGGGTCTCCTGGCTTTGCCAAGGGAGGAATTCTAGCTCACAAACCTTCCACAGCCCTTTGCTACCCTTTGGAAGGAAACAGGTGCAAGCCACTTGAAAAGAGCTGTCAAAGGCAGTATAAATTTCACTTTTTCAGGCACATGGCACATTACAAACAAATCTAAGATACAACTTTGCTCTGTGAACAGACTGGAGGATGAATTAATTGACAGCAGCCCTGCAGAGGACTTGGAGATACTGTTGGATGAAAAATCAGATACGCGACAGCAATGTGCACTTGCAGCCCAGAAAACCAATCGTATCCCAGGTTGCATAAAGAGCAGCAGGTCGAGGGAGGTGATTCTCCTGCTCTACTCCATTCTTGTGAGACCGCCCACCTGCAGTATTGCGTCCAGTTCCAGGGTCCCCAGTACAAGACAGACATGGACCTGTTAGAGCACATCCAGAGGAGGACCACGAAAATGATCCAAGGGCTGGAACACCTCTGCTATGAAGACAGGCTGAGAGAGTTGGGGTCGTTCAGCCTGGAGAAGAGAAGGCTCCGGGGAGGCCTTATTGCTGCTGCCTTTCAATATATAAAGGGGGCTTAAAAGAAAGATGGAGAAAAGTTCTTTATGAAGGCCTGTAGTAACAGGACAAGGGGCAGCAGTTTTAAACAAAGAGAGCAGATTTAGACTGGGTATAAGGAAGAATTTTGTTACTCTGAGGATGGTGAGATGCTGGAACGGGTTGCCCAGAGAAGTTGTGAATGCGCCACCACTGGAAATGTTCAAGGTCAGGTTGGACAGGGCTTTAAGCAACCTGGTCTAGTGAAAGGTGACCCTGCCCATGGCAGGGCCGTTAGACTAGATCATCTTTTAAGGTCCCTTCCAACCCAAACCATTCTATGTGAACAGCAATGCTGCTTGGGTTGTAATAGATTTATAGTCTATTGCCAAGAAAGGACTGAAAGCTTTTTGCAGCTTCTCCCTTATGAAGGCCATTAATAGCATCCTTCTGTTCTACCTGCCTGTGTCTGTCTTCCCTGGACATTTAATGATGTTATTTTTGAGGTCTCACTTCCTTGATCAATCATGAGTGAAACTAGCCAACAGATTCCAAAGACAGTTCGGGAAGATGAGAAATATGTACACATATAGCACAATTGCAAAGCTTTGACTTGTTAGAAAAGCAGGCTTAAATAATAGGAATATAAGGAGACAAGAATTTTTACTCACATCTTCAACTAATCCTGCTGCACTATGTAAAACAGGAGTTGGACTCTGTCTTTCATAATGACGGAGTTTTTCATGAATCTGAAAAAGATTATTCGGGTATATTACTACAGAGAGATACAAAACTTCCTAAATATACTTACACTGGAATATTTTTATATTTAAGGAATACAATGTTTCTGAGGTAAGCGTCAGAAAAATAACCTCTCTTAGGGTTATTTTTGTTTTGTTTAGAAGTCTTTTTGTTTTCTTTTTCCTCACACTAGTTTCACAGCCAGCCAGAAAATCTGTTAAGACTTCAGCAGCATAAGGGGAAAATGAAGCCATCTCACACTGCTTTTTAGGTATGGGGCACTGTATCTGGCAATCAAGGCAGAAATGGTTTTTCTGAACAAAATATGTTAATTGTCAACAAATGTTCTTAATGTTTGTGCTTAAATAAATACATGTTGGTTAGTATAGAATTCTACAACAACAACAAAAAAGCTTTGGCAGAGTAAACAGTTGAAAAATCAAGGGAACAGAGAATAAGTAACCTGTAAGGAAAATGTACGTTCATAAATGAACTTTTACCTTCATCAGGTAGCTGAGACTCTTTTCACTGAAGACATCCCTAAGGAATCCCATTTCCTCTTTATGATTTGAATCAGGTCTTAGCTGAGATGTCAAAAGGGCCAAAGTTTCATGCAACCCTAAATTTAAATTTAAGACAGAATAAAAGCTTTGTAGATAGCACGTCTCACAGGACCTTCTATTGCAGACTTAACATCAGCTACATTTACTTGGGTACCACCTTGGTGATCATTAAGTTTGCAGACAGATTTGTGCTTATCTTCCACTCATTTTGTAACACTCCCTTCTTAAGTGGCAAACACGGCATAAGATACAACATATATCATATTAATGAGGGAACTGAGGTTGTTTAGCCTGGAGAAAAGGAGGCTCAGGGGAGATCTTATCTCTTTTTACAACTACCTGAAAGGAGGTTGTAGTGAGGTGGAGGTCAGCCTCTTCTCCCAAGTAACAGGCTACAGGACAAGAGAAAATGGCCTCCAGTTGCACCAGTGAAGGTTTAGATTGGATATTAGGACAAATTTCTTCATCGAAAGGGTCACCAAGCATTGGAACAGACTGCCCAGGGAAGTGGTTCAGTCACCATCCCTGGAGGTATTTAAGAGATGTGTAGATGTGGTGCTTCAGGACATGGTTTCGTGGTGGACTGGGCAGTGCTAGGTTAATGGTTGGACTTGACGATGTTACAGGTCTTTTCCAACCTAAACAATTATGATTCTATGATTCTAAGGCAAAAGCTACCACAGCAATATATATTTTTAAAGACATTACTTTTGAAGTTTCCCCCTTCATGTTAATTACCCTTTTTTTCTAGAACAGCTAGCCTTCTAACAAACTTTGAGTTATTAGAGCGCCACAGCAGACTCGCAAAATGATTGAACTACCTCCTTTGTTGCACAACTACCAGCTCTACTTCCCGAGCAACTTTGCTTACAAGTGTTATCCTGCCCTTTCTACCTCTGAGGCACCTGTTAGAAGTCAAGTCTGAGCAGGGTAGGAAAGGACTGGTGTAGATTTCCACTGCCGTGGAAGCAAAGCTCGTGGCTAGTTTTCTAAAAAGTGCTTAAATCATCAACATCCCAATTTTGCAGTGCACAGGGACATACAAATGTCAGGTTTTTTCCTGGTGGACCATGACTGGGAAAAGAAAAAAAAAAAAACACAAACAAACAAAGAAAAAAGAAAAAGGAAAAGAAAAAAAAGGGGGTGTGTGTGTTAAAATCTGCTCTTTTGGCTATTCTCTTCATGAACTTCAGCGCGCATTTGGATCCAGGAGACCCAAACTCACTTCTGCTTTAAAACTCAGTATCATTAGCTTATATGACTTCGCCCTGGGTAGCATACTGGAGAAGCTGGTTAGCAAGCCTTGAATGGAATCACTGGTTTTTTAAGTCAAAAGGAAGAATATTAACAAAGCTTACCAACACCTATTCAGAAAACATTAAGAAGTGGCACAGCAAGCGGCAGAGATATAAGGCCTGATATTTAATAAGCATGTCTAGCAGCCAGTGTTATACTGAGAGGTCCAAGTTTGTCCATAGGAGCCTGCCTACCAGCATATATTCAGGGGCTCTAGGATTCTTATGAAATTAGGTGTTTCATTCCATTTGACTAAATTTATTAATTTCCACCTTTTGTAATCTACCTTCCCTGTTTTCTTTTAGGTAATTCCTAAGAAATATAATTGAACTATCTTAATTCTATTTTATTTAACTCCAATTTTAATTCATTTCCTGTGTGAAACACATACACTAAGATTTCAGTCACTGGTCTGTTGAAAGCATGCAGATTAGTTACCTGAGTCTTCCGAAAGCACGGGCATGGCTTTGTTCTTAATCTTAGAGACAAATGTTCAACTTAAACCAACAGGATTGTTTCTTCTTTCTGGACTGCGATTCAGAGGCAGTCCTGAAATGAGCAAAGATAACACCTAAGCTCAAGCATGTGAGAAAAACGGCAATCATGTAAAAACAGTAAATTCCTAGTACATATTTCTCTCAAGTGTTCAGTTTAACCTGAATCAGGCAGAGTCCTGCAGTTATTCTGCTACGCAAGTAACAACACAAAAAATATTATATTATATTATATAACAACCATATGGTATTTTTGGATAAAGCTGATGCCGAAGAGAGCAGATGCCTCCCTATTCTATTCTCAAGACAGACAGTTTCAGATGGCCTAAGTAACCTGTCTGAAGAGACAGAAAAGAAAAAAAAGCATGCTGCAGAATGGATGTCTAAATCGAAAAACACCATTAGCACAGAAACAGAGCATGCATGAAGACACCGTTGCAAGATGTTCTGGGGCTTCCTAAAAGCACACCTCAAAGGAATCTACATCCCCCTAGCACTCTGATGCAGACCACGCTACAACCACGTGCAACTCTTTAAAGCTAGTAGGAGTGTCACTCCATCAGCCTTGGTCACGGGTACTAAGGATGCTACAGTGAATAAGGCTACGTCCATTGCTCAAAATTTCCATTAGACGCTTTTATTGTTGATTTTTCTTGTCACCAAGAACAAATGACTCCAGAGCAATTTCATTTCAAACCGCAAAACTGAATCTAGGCTTATAATCACCAGTCCGAGATGAAACACTTTGTGTGTTCCCAGGCATTTAAAATCTCGTTCAAGCTCATAAAATTCATCAGACTAATGCTTGCAAAAAAATAAACAGCTGTAACAGCACGCAAAAAGGATTAGAAAGAAATGTGGGATACTCCAACTCTTTGCTAAATGCAATAAAGGGTGTTCCTTGTGTTTCTATTAGTAGATAAATCTCTGATATTTTGATCGTGTGACACTAGTTTGATGGTTTTCTAATTCAACTGTATTTTGATTAGCTGCCTGAAAATACCTTATTACTGCAAATTAGCATACACCAGTTTAGCATTTTCTAAATTCCTGAGTTCCTCTACAACGTACTAAAATGCTAAGCTCAATAGTCACCTGTGTTTTACACCCCTTATTTTCTACTGCTATGCTTAATTAGTCCACCTGGGTATCAAAACATGACTGAGTTCTCTAAGCAAGTGAACTGTGTTGAAATTTCACTCTAATCCATAGATCGTACTGAAGTGTATTACATATACTACATATTTATTTAATTAACTTTCAAAAACATTTTTATTACCTATTGCTTTGAAGAATTAAACATTTCACACACACCCCCACATACTTCACGCCAAAAGAAAGGCACAGGCAATTCATTCAACCGCTCTGGTTCCTTGACTATTGCCTTTCATCTGACACGTACTTAAAATCTTCTGATTTTCAAGAAAGGGAACTTTAATTGCATGTTCTGTCTTTTTAAGAACCTGTGCTTCCCACTGTCAAACTTATTTAGCACCAAAAACCAAGAAAACCCAAGTTATTTTCCAGACTCTTAGCGAAAAAGCATCCTATACAGGAATCTGGAAAATACATATTTTAACATCTCAAAAACCTGCCAGTGAACTCAGGAGCACCAGAATTAGAAGAGTCAGGCATCAAAATGGAGACTTCCCCAGAGGCGTTTCCCATGTTCTGTAAAAATCCTGTTAGCCAGCACTGATTGGAACGATCAGTCAGAAGAATGAAAAGCATTCGATATCCTGTCACCAGCACATTGCATGTCAATACTCAGGGTATTCAATTCAGCCCCAGCATGTGATACTTTGCAAGAGGGGCTCAAAACCATGAATCTGTCCTTTCATCGTTGTAGTATGAACAGGCTCAAATACGCATTTCCTCTTTAAAAATATCTACCCTAAACCTTAAGTCATTCTTCACACATATCCTTGCCCAGCTGTTCCTGAGACAGAATGTTGGAGCCACCTTCCTTGCCTAGGAAAAGGACTGTTGATATTGGGAAAGGGCTAAATACACTGAACTGATGCTGTAGCTGGGATCAAAGGGGATCAAACAGAAGCATAATATGCTTTGGCATATCCCCATTACCTTGGAAAATAAATCTAGTGTGGTTCACAGCCTAATACAACATAAAGCCTCTGTAATCCAGATATATCGGTCAAAGCGGTAGATCTCATTTCAGAAAGCAGTTGCATTTTAACATCTTTCCAGGAGAAGATCACCCCGGTGATCAGGTCAGCAAACGCACCTGCATGCTGGCAAGATCACAGCTGATAGCTGTGACACAGGATTTCGGATCACTTTGCTTTTGTTTACAAAAAGCGTTCCAACCTGACCGAACGAGCCTTTCGCTGGGCGCTTCGCCTACTTCGGCACTGAAGAGCGACTGCTCCGATGGCTGAACGAAGCACGGAGAAGGCCGCGCGTCCGTCCCCGCTCAGCACCACGGGGACAGGCTCTTCCCCCGAGCCCCCGCAGCGAGGGCGCGCCTCCACGGCCCCGGGGCCGCCGGTCCGGACTCAGCCGGGCGCCCCGCAGGCAATTTGGGGACTTGCCTGGAACCCGAGGGGCGGAGCACGGCAAGGCGGCCCCGCTCCTCCGGCACCGCCGGGCGGGACCGCCCCGCAGACGGCTTTCCATGCGCTCCACCAAGCTCGGGCAACCAATGACTCTGCCGACGGCAAGGCCAGCGCGGCCGACCCTCCTCACGGCCCAGCCGCGGGCCCAACGGGCACGGAGCGAGATTACGCCCCGGGCCGGACTCCCCTGCACGCCAGCGGCGAGACGTCCGCTTCCAGACCTGCTTCCCCAGCCGTGAGGCCGGGCTCTGCGAGCGTCTCTCCGGCCGCAGGACTCCGCAGGGCTTCCTCCGGGCCCTGTCCCGAGTCCTCGGCCTCAGACAGAGCCCGCCAGGCGAACCCCAGCGGACCCGCAGGCTTCCACCACGCCGGGGCCCGCGCCCCGAAGGCAGCGTCAGAACTCGGCCCGGCCCGGCCCCGCCCCGCCCGGCTGCAAAATGGCGCCGCCCTGACCGCCTCTGCCGCGCCGCGCTTCGGGAGCAATGCTGCCGCCGGGCGACCGTTACCTGCGGGTGCGGGCCCGGGCCCGGGCCCAAGTCCGGAGCCCTACAGTACTGGCTGCCTGCCCCGGCAGGCCGCAGAGCAGCTCCCCGGCTTTCGCGTCCCCGTAGCCCGCTGAGCGCCTCGCTCATGCGCCCTTGGAGCCGCCCTACGCGCCGCCTCCTTCCCTCCCCCGGCCTGCCCGGCGCCGAGAAGGCGACCGCGCCGGGAGCGGGGCGGGCTGGAGCCCGCCTGGCTCGTTGTGCACCGCTGGGGATTCGCCGCGAAGCCGCAGCGTGGTAGTCAGAGCGGCAGCGGCACCGTCAAACCTGGCGACTCCGAGCTCCGGCCCGACGTTTCGGCCCCGAGGCTGCGGCGCCGGACGCGGCTTTCCCGCGAGGGGCCCCCACGGGCACCCTCCGGGGGAGCTCGGGCGGCCTCCGGGGTGAGGAACAGGCCCGGGGCGTTGCCGCGAGCTAGGCCGGCTCTGCGCCAGCCGGGCGGCAGGGCCCCCTTTTCTGAGGTCAGCCTTAGGGAAGGAGTGTGGATGGCGGGGAGCGTACCCGCCTCGTCCCCTGGCTAGCAGCTGTCAGGCGTGCGGTGGCATGGGGAGACTTGAAGGAGGACGCTGCAGTGGCTTTCTGGATTTTTTTTTTTATAAGGGAATTCATCCCACGAGGGGGGACTCGGCATTGGAGCGTGTACAAAAATACCTGGGGGCAAATCGTGCTGGTGGATGTTTGGTGGCCAGCCACCGAGGGAGCAGAGGCTCACAGGCTGATGGCACAGGACAGCTGACAGGGAATGCACAAGGAGCAATCCGGGCTGTAAAGGTAAAGGCAAAAAGCTGTATTCAGTCAGGTAAAACGGGTGGCCAATGGAGAGACCGAGAGGGTCAGTTAAAATCACAGCGGTACGGCAGAAGATCCGTCAGTAGCATAGCCCCACTTTGAAATTCTAGTGCCGTTAGTAATTAACACTGCTGATTTCAGATCTTACCAAACCTAAGAGCTGCCCTGAGATCATTGAAGCCTCTAGGGAACGGCCTTCCGAACAGCTTCTCTGCTGGTTTGGCCGTGAGCAGGAACTCTGATGGACTAGGCCTGGTTTACTTGGAATACTTCTTTTATTTCAAATGCAGACTGAGAATTAGCATCTTCGCGTTCCTTTCTTTAGGAGCTGACCTACCTCACGGTTTCCCTTTAAAATCCCTAACGCTGCCGGCAGCGCGGCCTCCCGGCGGGCGACTCGCGGCCCGAAATCCGCTGCCAGGGTGTTAACGGTGAAACGACATTTGTAACGCAATCATCGTCCGTCCTCGCCCGCGGAACCGGGCGCTGACTGCGAACGGCTTGCAGCAACCAGACGCCGGCGACCCGCCGCCCCCGCTCCGCTTCCCGCGGGCTCCGCCGCCCGCCCCGCGCCCCGGCGAGCTCCGCCCCGCCCCGCCCCGGGCCGCGCTCCCCCGCCGGCTGCGCAGTCACGCCGCCGTCTTTTCGGTCTCGGCGCCGCTGCTCTGCCCGGTTTTCTGCCGCGCTGCTGGCGGCTCACTCCCGTTCCGCGGGCACCCGGGCGGCGCGCCGCCTTCCCCGGGGGCCGGCGCGGCGCTCGGCGGCCGCTGCGCGGAGGCAGCGAGGTGCCGCCGCCGCCCTCCCCTCGCCCCGCAGCCCTCCCACCGCGGCCGCGGAGGGCCTGGGCAGCCGGCAGCATGTCTGCCCTGCGCAGGAAGTTTGGGGACGAGTACCAGGCGGTGGGCCCGGCTCGCAGCAGCGCTCGCAGAGAACGGCAGCGCTTCGTGGACAAGAACGGGCGCTGCAATGTGCAACACGGGAACCTGGGTGGTGAGAGCAGCCGGTACCTCTCCGACCTCTTCACCACGCTGGTGGACCTCAAGTGGCGCTGGAACCTGCTTATCTTCCTGCTGACCTACACCGTCGCCTGGCTGGTCATGGCATCCATGTGGTGGGGCATCGCCTACCTGCGAGGTGACCTGCACCGGGCACATGACGACGCCTACAGTCCGTGTGTGGCCAACGTGTACAATTTTCCCTCTGCCTTCCTCTTCTTCATAGAGACTGAGGCCACCATTGGCTACGGGCACCGCTACATTACTGAGCGCTGCCCTGAGGGCATCGTGCTCTTCCTCTTCCAGTCGCTACTGGGCTCCATCGTCGATGCGTTCCTCATTGGCTGCATGTTCATCAAGATGTCCCAGCCCAAGAAGCGAGCCGAGACCCTCATGTTCAGCCGTGCTGCAGTGGTTTCGCAGCGGGATGGCAAGCTCTGCCTCATGTTCCGTGTCGGCAACCTCCGCAACAGCCACATGGTGTCTGCCCAGATCCGCTGCAAGCTGATCAAGGTGAGACCGGGTGCGACAGTGGGTGGCACCTGCGTTGCAGTGGGCAGTGCATGCAGGGCATGGGCCATGTGCAACCACATGCCCATAGCGCAGGTAGCATGGGGCTTCCCCTGCTGGTGGGCTCTGCTCTGCCCCAGGGACAGCTTCCCTGTCCCTTGGCATGTGCGTGAGTGGACGTGGCCGGGGTGGTATGAAGGGCTTCGGAAAAGTTTGCTGTGGCTGCCCATAGTGGGAGGCACGAAAGAGCTAAGCAGGTGTAGAGGAAAAGACAATCTCATCAGAGAGCTCCCAGAGGCATTCCAGCGGATTGTGAGGCTGGCAGGAAGCCAGTTTGGTCAGGAAGGATGGATGTGTCAGGATACAGGATAGCTGCGGGGAGGGATACTAAGGCATGCCCCTTTGCAGATGATGGCTGGGAATAAGAAATTGGTTATACCTGTTTTGTGTGCCATTAAATGAGGACAAAGATTAAGCTTGAGCACCTCTTCCCCTTGGGAAAATATGGGGGGCTTTAACTTGCAGTTCCTTACCCCATGGTTCCAGCCAGTAGCCTCCCAGCATTTCAGAGGGATTGTGCAGGTGCTTCAGTGGAAAGGCCCTTTGATTGTCACTGATACGTATTTTTTAATGACTGACGATGGTCTGTGTAATTCAGAATGCAAGAAAACTGGAATTCAAAGGAGATCGTAACCAGAAAAATAAAGAAATCATCAGGAGACAGTAGGGTTTGACAGGCACCAAAGTCTGGAAGAGACATTGTGCAGGAGTAGAATAGAAGGAACACTACGTGCGGCATGCCGAGATGAAGCAACATAGCAGCTCATGGCAGCTATGTATTGTCATGGGAGCACACTTGATGGGGAGCATCAGAAGCTGGATCCCAGTGATGACGATAATTTCAGAATATCATATTCGAATGTCGTAAATGTTCTGTATTCTCTATGGTAATCCTCTCTTTGGAGCAACTGTTAGGCCATTTTAATAACCTGCAGAAACAAGCATGATACAGTAGGTGATGGGACAATGGTAAATGTGAAAGGCTGTTTTTCTTCTGTGCGGAAAGCTTGACTGAATTGTTAATTTTTCTTGCCGCAGAATACCATTTAAAATGGAGAATCTGCTAAGATTCAAAAAGAGGTTGTGCGTGTGTGTGTGTGTATATATATATATGGGAACAAGCTGTCAGGAGTTACAATGGAGCAATTTTTGTAGGAATCAGCCAGCTAAACCATGATTTTGTTGACCTCTAACTATTAAAAATTAGCAGAAATCCTCCTCTAAAGTATTTAATTCTGTCCATCATCCAAAGCAGAATGCAAGTCAAAGTGGAATAAAATCAGTGTCACAGTTGTGGTTTTACAAGTGATAGTAATTCGCTATAAACTTCTTTTGAAATAAGGCACCGAACACACAATGTAGTGCGCTTTCTGCTGCTAATTCTATTGCTACACGATGCAGATGGTTAGGACAGAAAACGCGAGGACATTTGATGGACCTGCTTGCCTGATTGATCTTGCGATAGCTGTTTCGTAGACTAGGCAATGAATCAGTGAGTAATACTTGATTTCTTTTGAATGATCATCATGCCCGTGACTTGTCTTCAAGCTGCTTTGCGACCTTTGGCAAATACAAGCTATGGACACAGGAAAGTTTAAAAGTGGATGTCTGGACTAGGTGTCCCCTCAGTCCTCGTTACAAGGCATGGTATTAGTTGCCCCGTGAACTGGACACATGGTTCCAGCCGTCACAGCAGCCATTCTGGCAGCGTGTGAATTTACATCAGCTGCTTTGAAGTAGCTTTGTGTGTCCTGTAAACCCGGGGTGAATGTGCTGGAACTCGCTTACCGTTTATCTTTAATGAGTTCTGCCTTTTTGTGATTTGTGCTCTCTCCACTGTGCTTCGTACAGTGCCGTTGACAGCTGATCTTGCTACACTTCTCCGGCACCCGATTAGATAGCTAGAATTTTTTTTTTAACTTGTGTCACAGTGAAAGAATGTGAAGAAATATCTTATCACACTTTTGTAGTTGAGATAGGAGCCGTATTTAAGAGTGAACATAGTGTTTCAGTGGGACCAATAGAGCCCTGAGGATTTACATTTGTAAAGAAAGTACACCAGCCTAAGCCTGTCTAAATGGCATTTACTGAAAGTGTGATACGTGCCCTACGACATTCGGTAGATTATAGTGGTGCCACCACACTGTGCTGGCTTTTTTTGTGGTGCAGGGAACTACGCAGCAGCATGGTGTAGCGATGTCACGGAAAAAGTCTGGGTCTGTTTATGGATGGAGTTGTGGAGAGTTTGGAAAACGGAGTTACAAGACTAAGTGTGTGTGCTTCAGCAAAATCTTTTCCAAAAACCCAAGTCTTTCTAATTTACATTGAGTGCTCTAGAAGCAGGAGAAAGGAAACTCCTGGGGCAAGAAACAGAAAGAAGCGGGTTGGAACTAGCTGCTCAAAATGTGCCATTCCAGATCCTGGCCTTTTCAGTATCACAGTAACTGTATTTTTCTGCCTCTTAATTCCTGGAGCTCACTAGTGAGCCTGAGTGAGCTGGTAATAGCAGCAGCAACCAGCATCCACCGGATGGTGATCAGTATTGATTTTTAAAAAATTAGTTATATGTTACTTATCTTTATCTTCTTTTGATGGGGCTACATAAATCACTGATAAGCACGATAGTGTTGGTGTGTAAAGTGGTCTGTAAAGTGTTTCAGCTAGTAGTGTAGGACATTTTGATTCAGAAAGCCGAGGAATGTAAAATCATTGTAGCCTGTTTTCAACGTGTGCTAGGCAATAGTTTTAAAAATAGAATTGTGAAGCCGTAGAGCCAGTGTGCTTTGGGTTACGACCAGCAGGCACCTATTCTTTGAGCTGAACTGATTAACAGCTTTGAAAAAGCTGAAAGCAAACAAAATTGTAACAGTTCACAGATGGCAGTCATTGCAAACAAGAAAGAAGACCCATTATATTGTGATCTCAATAACTCAATAAGCAGGGCATGTGCAGAAAGTGCAAACGATATGTTTTTTTAATGTCACAGAATCATTTAGATTGGAAGGGACCTTGGGAGGTCTCTAGTCCAACCTCCTGCGTGGTGAGGAGCTCAGACCAGGTTGCTCTGGGCTTTTTCCAGTCTGGTTTTGGAAACCTCTAAGGACAGAGACTGCATAGCCTTGCTGGGCAAGCTCTTCTACTGCTTAACTGTACTTAAGATGGAAAAGTTTTTCTTTAATCCAGTCCGAACTTCTCTTGTTTCAACTTAGGCCTGTTGTCTCTCTTGCTCCTGCTATGCACTGCTGTGAAGAGCCTGGCTCCATCTTCTTGATTACCTCCCTCTTAGGTTTTGAAAGGTTGCTATTAGATTGCCTTCTGTGCCTTCTCTCTGGTCTGAACAAGCTCAGCTCACTTAGGTCATCTTTACAACTAGACTATATTAAAAAATAGCAGTCATCCTGGGAATTATCTAAGCTAGAGCTCCAGGTATAGTGTCACAATCAAAAAAACCATACAATTCCTTAACAGCAATATCAAAGTAACAAGTTCATATTATTTCAGTAACGTAATATATAATAAATGTTCTTGCAAGCTGCTAGTCTAAGGAGGTGGCAGAAGTGCAAATAGGTGAGATCAAGGTTTTTTCCTCTCAAATAGCAGAAGGGAAAATACCATAGTACTGTACTGTATGGTAAATTAGCACGTACCAGTTTGGCATTTTCTCGATTTCCTGAGTTTCTCTACAACGTACTGTGATATTAAGCTTGATGATCATCCGTCTTTTGCATCCTGCGTTTTCTACTCCAATGCTTAAATAGTCTGCCCAGGTATCAAAACATAATTATGTGAGTTCTGTAAACAAGTGAACTGAAAGCAGGTTAATAATAATAAAACTGCATTGTGTCCGGTTAAAGAAGGATGTGCATAAACAACGGGGTTTAGGAAAGCGCCGAGAATGAATAAAGGACAGTAGCGAAGACTCAAAGGGCATAAAATGTTTGGTCAGACACAAAAACAGACTAGGTGATTATGCAATGGATGTCTGCCTCGTAATAAGAAACAAAACAAAGATCCAGTGGCAGAAAGTTAAAGGTGGAAAAATCCAGACATAGAAGGAGTTGGTTTTTTCCTTAGGTGCAAAGCAATTAACCTTCGGAGCAACTCATCTAGACCTTTGGATTCTCCATCTCTGGCCACATTTAAAATGAAAGCTGGGGCATTTCTAAGTAATTGTGCCCTTGTTCAAGCATGTATTAATCTGCGGAATTTATTTGGCTTTGTGTTATGTGGGTGATCAAAATAAAGAATCCCTTCCAAACTTATTGCTGACAGTTTATAGTCCTCCGCCCTGTTTCGTGATCCTTTGAGTAAAGCTGTATATATGTGCAACAGAGGTCACTGGCCAGGAGTCTTAACATATTAGGGCTTAATTCAGGTTAATTTCTTTTTATTTAACAAATAAGTTTAAAAATTCTCCGTGCCCTGCATGTATCAGCCCTGTATGTGAGATACCAAACGCCTCAAACACAACCTTTTGCTTTCTCCCAGATCAGTTACCTCTAATCATCCTCGCTGGATTTGTTTACTATTGAGTGGATTTGATCGAAGACTTTTCCACAGAGAAAAATGGTTTGTAGATTGAAACAGTTCTTAAGTCATTCAGGCAGCAATTTGTGCAAACAGGCACATCTTTGTCTAGGTAATTGTATTTGATAAAACTTTGGGAGAATTTCAGGTTCAGATGTTGGTTCACGTAGCTCATGTTGAGCCTTGTTACCTTGGAGCAAAGATCATGCGTCGCCACCCAATTTGTGCGCCCGCTGAAAGAACAGTAGCCAGGCAACAAAAGCAGCGGCGTGGGCTGCAGTTGAGTTCCGCAGGTTCCCTCCGGGAAAGAGAAAGGATGTTTTTGCAGTAGTTTGATTATGCCTTTGCGTATAACAGGCTGTCACGATTGCTATGTAGTAGTGGCTTTGATTGCTTTTGTTTTATAGTACTGTCTTCTACCTTTCAAAGCATAAATAATCCGTGACAATGCTTTTACAAGCAATCAGCTGATGTTTTCCTTTCCCTGTCCTCATCGATAGTGGAGAAACTGGCTCTCGTGTGAGGGAGAACTTGGTTATTTAGATAGGAAGGATTTTATTTTTCCTCAGCAGAAAAACAGACACATAACACATAAATTAAATCATGTGTTGTATTTAATAAGGAGCTGTACTCTACCAGCTGCCTAACTGGTTATGTACTCACCGGTGAATACCAGGCAGTTAAATTCGGCATTTTTAAGATACAGGTGAAGCAGAGAGTCTGAAGGTACACTAGTTACTTAGGGTTTGTTTTTTTTTTTTAAAGTCAGAAACTTTCTTAAAAGAATACCAATCACATTGAAGTCAAAGGGAAAGCTGCCAGCTTCGGCTTGCTCTTGGGGCGAATGGATGGAGTTTCCAAGCAATGGAACCGATACATTTGTCACTACCAATGCAACACAGTTAAAACTATTTAGTAACTATGGAATAATCTATCATTTATAATCAGTAGTCGGCTTCTTAAAGAGTTAAGTGCTTTCTAATCAAGCAATAAGCAGAAAGGATTTTAAATAGGCTTTGCAAAGCTTTTCATTTTAATGGGCAATTTCCACCAAAGACCTTTAAAGCAATCAGCTGAGGAGCTCTCTGGCCAGCTGATGGAATTTTTAGTTACACTTTGAATACCAGGAAAATTTTGGGGGAACACGATGGGGTGGGGGGAAGCTACCATATCAGTATTCTTATTGGACCTGTGAAATGACATGAATAAAAACGGGCCACTTAGCTTAATAATGATCATAAGCTCATTATCAAGATCAACATACTGTAGGTGGTACATGCAAATTGGTAAGGGATGATAACATCATTAATATCGATTCAGATGGTTTTGTGGAAATGGCAGTTACCAGAGATATTGTATAATTACTATGATGCTTACCCTTGAGTTAGTGTCTGCCAAACAAAAATTAGTAACTTATAAAAATAATGAAACATGAATTCAGGCAATGGATTAAAATGTGCCTGACTTGTAGATTTTGTTCTCATTAACAGGAACTTTTGCCACAGGATGTTCATGGTGGACATCCATTATAAGGCATGTAGTGTGGTACCCGATGTTTTTGTCAAAATATATACATATATCTCTCTCTCATAGTAAAGTTTGTAGATGATGATGTGATCCAGTGGCATAATAAGAAAAGACAAAATTGGTTATATATAGTATCCTTATAGTATTTAGCATTACTTATATCTCCATTATGAAGACCCCAGACCTAATACATAGATGATAATGTTATGAAAGAGGCAGGTTAAAACTTCATTGCATTGCTTTTCATGTTTTGTGTCGTATGGTGATTACTAAATCATCTTTTCATCTTTAGTCCCGACAGACACCGGAGGGAGAATTTCTGCCGCTAGACCAGTGTGAACTGGATGTTGGATTTGGAACGGGAGCTGACCAGCTGTTTTTAGTTTCCCCATTAACCATCTGTCACGAAATTAATTCAAAGAGCCCCCTTTTTTGTCTCTCACAAAGATCACTAAGAAGCGAGCAATTTGAAATAGTTGTCATCCTTGAAGGAATCGTTGAGACTACCGGTAAGATTTAGAATAATATGCATGCTCTAATTTTTAGTCTTTCTTTTCAGTCCTGATATTTTTAGTGAGGCAGCTATTAATCCTTTCAGGATGCTAATCCTGGATGCTCCAGAATATCCTGCCATATTCTACAGAGCTTCAGTGGCCTTTACCAGCCCATAGGAGACCTTCCTTCCCCGCAGGGCTCTGCATTACCGATGCCCAAAGTGGCCAATACATCCAAGAAGAGACGCACCCTGCCACTCCTTGAGTGTGGCATGTAGGGGAGTACAACGCCCTTATGAGGCTTCTGTTTTAAGGACCACCACTCTGAAAGAACGTTGAAGTTTAAAACTTGCCAGTGCTGCAAAATCACTTTCAGCCTAGCTTGCATTAAATGGAATGCAAAATAGCAAATCCAGTTTTACAGTAGAAATACAGACCACGTAGTTGTAAAGATTGTAGGAACGCATGGTTATCGGCAAATATGAGCAGGGCTTTTGGTTTTGTTAAACTTTTTTTTTTTTTTTAATTCTGATATGGCGTTGTCCAGATTACAGCTGACTTTGTGGCCTTGTCTTTTGAAAACTTAATTCTTTTATGAATCCTGTGACAGTGGGCTGTGGTTATGTAAGAACCTCTGCGTCGAGGATCCATGCATGCTGTTAAAGTCCACATCATTCAGTAGGTTCATCGATATCTTGATCTTCCTCTCCCTTCTTTTGAGGATTTTTAAAACTTTGATTAATCAAGGAGCATTTTCATCCTTCTTTCAACAAGGTTACCAGTTGCCTGGTTCCTGTCTTAGTAGTGTCCTTTTGGTGCAGCCAAGCGCAGTCAGCTCATGCTGGACAGAAAACAGAACTGACGGATTACTATCCGTGTGCTGGACTGAGCTCTAAACAAATACACAATCCACCGGGGCAGAACACTCTTTCACATCGAATGCAGCAGTCTTTGGATCCTTACAGAAGCCTTTTCTCATCCCGCAACTGAACTGTGTATCTTAGTAAGCACGCATTCATAACCACACTTAATGCAATTATCTAACCGGGTATCGCAAGGGAAACTCTTTGCACTTGTTGGAGAATTAATGTAGCAGTAACGGGAGAGCAACTCAGAGTTTGGGCTTACTGACTGCAACTTCTGCCTCTGAAGAGTACCATGATGGGAAGTCTTAAAGGTCTACTGGTGGGATATTTGTATTACCATCAGCACTGTTGTGCTGAGATTGTAACAGATTTATTGGCTTGATTAGGACACATTTTAGCTGTCAGTTCACCCATGTAAATACTTGCCAATGATGTATGTTTGCACTAAGCGGAACAAATTCTTCTACAAGCTTTACAGCAGTACCTGTGTCTTAGCATGGAAGACAGCTGCAGTGTCTCTGCACAGCTTTTGTCTTGACATACTATTTGGAGAAAAAGTAGCCTAGCCTATAGAAGGAATGAAATATTGAATTTTTCATTTAGCTTTGGCTCCCCCGTGCCCAGTCTTTGCCAGAGAATTCTGTGAGTCTCTGCCAAGCAACGGTTCTTTCTCCCAAGGTGTCGTGCTTTGGGCTGGGCTGGCCACTAAACGAACAACAGATGCTCTCTTTTAACCTCTTCCCCTTCCCAGAAGAGAAGGGAGAAAGAATAAGGGAGAGAGACTTATGGGTTGAAAAGAAACTAAACTACTTTAATGAAATACGAAACTAAAAGTATTAACAATAAAAAGAAAAGACAATAATATTAATAAGAAAATAATGAAATATATACAATATACACAAGCCCCATACCGCACTCCCAGGATGATGATTGTGTCACCAGCAGGCACTGGGAAAGTCCCAGACTGGACTCTATGACAGATGGGAATTGGATTCCAGATCTGGATTCTGGAATGCATGGATCAGGACCAAAGGCAGACGAACAGACAGAGTCATCCTTGGACGCCGGTCACTGAAGAAAGAGGCTGACTCCTTTGATCCCTCAGCTTTTATACTGAGCATGAGGCAGATGGGATGGAATACCCTGTTGGTCAGTTTGGGGTCACCTGTCCTGTCCGCTCCTCCCCACAGGTACAACCCCTCTATGCTTTTCCACTTCCGACCCTCCAACGGAGCACACGAGAAAGTTAGCTGACCTTGGTTGTTACAGCAATAAGGATAAACAGGAGCCTCTCTCCATACCATTCCTTAGTGTTAAGTATAAACATCAGACCTTATCATTCTGGAAGCAGATGCTGTCTGAAAAACATACTGTTAATTTTAGAGAGTGCAGTCAGTTAGAAGAGACTTAATGTAAAATTACTGAAAAGAAAATCGGTTTTGTTCTACTTCAAACCAGGACACAAGGTGACTTCCAGGAAACAGGATTACATACAAACTATAAGATTGTTGTCGCTAGCAAGCTAATACTGTCTTAATTTTATGTTTTGCTTTTATCAAAAGTTGTTTGCTCGGTATGAGTCTGCAATATTTACTCAAATATTTGCATAAAAATCTAGTCAATCAATTAGAGGCACTGCATTGGCTGTTGGGCGATTGACTAGGAACAATCGCTCCGTTTTATAATCTATAAATTTGTTAGCTTACAGGCTACAATTGAATTTTATCCATCAGCCTTACCTTGTATTTTTTGTTCGATATGCTGGTCTGCTTGCTCACGTTAGAATGTCATGCTCTTGTCTCTGTTTCTGTAGGAATGACATGTCAAGCTAGGACCTCGTATACAGAAGAAGAAGTTCTTTGGGGTCACAGATTCCTCCCGGTAATGTCCCTAGAAGATGGCTTTTTCCGTGTTGATTATTCTCAGTTTCATGCTACTTTTGAAGTCCCCACTCCTCCTTACAGTGTTAAAGAGCAAGAAGAAAACCTGTCCCTATCATCTCCTTTGAATAGTCCTGTCGATAATAACAAAACCAGAAGAGAACAGGTTTGTTCACTTGACTGTATTGATATTGCAGGAGAGAAAAACAAGCTCCCCTTTAAACTTCAGAAGATTAGCTCGAGAAAGGAAGACTTTTCAAGAAGAGCCCTGAGAATGAGTTCCAGTAACACAGAGAAGACTTGCAGTACCGGAGACCTCTTGAAAATTCAAGAATTAAGTCCCATCTCTGACAGTGAAGACAGTGATAACAGGATACAGCTGAAAGCTTTAAAAATAAATGCCGGGGCTTTGACTCGGTCTACTGGTGATCTCAAGTTACAGAAGAACCCTCCAAGTATGTGTGCTCCAGAGATGAAATTGGAAGATAGTTTTCCTGCCAAACTTCAAAAAATGAACTCTGGTCGCTTCTCTTAAGAGCAGAAGCAACAGGAGTTGTTGCTGATAAACTGCATTTGAGACTGCTGACCTGGAAGAGTTGTCTTACAGTAAAGTCATAATTTGGTTTTGCCACTTTCAGGAAGAACGATCCTTTTTGTATAATTGCTCTGTACAGATCCAACTTAGGTAGCATAACAGGACTTTGAGGGGCAGTAAGGTTAGACTGTCGTGCCAAAGAGATCGCTGCCCCAGTGATGTTTCTCAGCATGCTCATTGCAAATCTACGTTGTCTTCCATACATGCAGATGCTTTTTCACAAAGCAAGGACCAGATCCTTAGTTGCAGAGTGAAATGTTCAGAGATCAAGTTAAAAAGGTGTAAAACCAGCTGAAACACAATTTTGTCCAGCTCAGATCTTGGACTGTTCCTAACGTATAGAACAGCAGAACACAGGAAAAATCTGTGATGCTGCTTGGTCGTAGTCCAGTTCTCTCAGTGACCCCATTGGAAGGTGGCCTTCCTGTGCAGCCTAGTGGCATCCATCCTTCTTTCTCAATGATTGTGGCATGCCAGCTCCGTGTCCCCAGAATCTCTTTCATTGTCAGTCTGGTAAAGGAAGTGGTTCGTGATAGCCGTTTGTGTTGTTTGACTCGCACAAGCTGTCATAAACACGAGGAATATTGAATATGGAATTTTAACAACTGTTTTCACTACTCACTGTGAAGGGAACTTGAGGTTGGTATCTCGACTTAATGGTATGTCTCATACCTCAACTTAATGAAATTCTAGTTTGGAGACTCCTCGTAAGTAAATAAAAGCAAATTGCTAGATAATGCTCAGTCATTACAGGAATGGACAACAGTAGCTACACATCTCAGAGTTTTACTAATGAATGGTGAGAGTCTTTGTTGCTCGTTTTTTGTTTGTTACATTTGCCTTCTCCGTTTATGTATGATTCTCAATAATTTTGTAGCTCTGAGACATTTATCACATTATGCAATTTATTGCAGCGTAGAACTCTGTTTTAATATAAATATATTAAAATACTGAAAGAAAAGGCAGCACAGGTCTGTAACTTGTTAAGTGTGCAGAGAGAGGGTTTTCACGTTTTTGAGCGTAACAGCATTCTCTCAAAGTGCTTCTGCTAATAATGGTGATTTACTTTCAGTTGTTGAATGAGTATTTTGGAAGAACATCCCTGGAATATGGCAACCTTATCTGTAGAAATGACCAAAAAAATGTCAGTGAAGATTTACACAGAGGTGTTCATATTTTGGTATCTCTTTAAAGTGTCATACAGCTTTTTCTAAGTGACTGGCCTTGAACAAGAGCGGAGAATCCTCTACTAGTTTTAAAACAAATCTTCCATAACTGCAACTCCTGTTTGCCTTACTGATCATCAGGAAATGGTGAGAACTAGATTCTGACTTTCTTAGATTTCCTGGGGTTCTACACTTCAGAATAATTGCATTGCTATTCAGCTGTTCTGCTGTCCATCTCAATCTGTGAAAGAAGTCTTTTTTTTTTCAGTTGTTAGCGAGCAAGCATAATCAGAACTTGCTATTTTGTAAAATACGATGTTTGGTAGCTCAGCATATAGGGTGCTTAGCAGTAGCAGAGCACTCCCCAACAGAAGGATCAAATTCTGCTCTTGTTACGTGGACAGAGTTCAGTGAAATTTAAAAGGGGTTGCTGTGGCCGTATCAATTAGCAGTGCATGCCTCAGGGACTGGAACGGAGAGGGAAAGTGATATGTCCAAGCCAGGGGTGGCTTGGCTTGCATAAATCACTATTATTTCTTGCTTTTGATCTCCTGCCTATGGTGTGAAACTGGAAAATGGTATTTTGCACAGGGGTAGTATTTGCTTGTTGTTGTTCTTGTTTGTTTTCAACATGAATTTCAACGAAATCTGTATTTTCATTTATTAAATGTGTTAGTATGGGATATTTAGATGACGGCGTGAAGTCTTGATGGATGGTGACTCTCCCCACTCTTCAGAACAGCCAGTATTAGTATAAAATAAAATCACATCCACCTCGAGTCTCAAGCATTCTGTGAGTCAGTCAGCTCAGAGCGCGTTTCTAACAGACACAGAAACAGTGAGCGAAGGTACCCTGTTACCTGCCTTTCCAAACAGCTACGTGAAAGGCTGTTCCACGCACATTCTACACCTGTCAGACGTGTAAGGCAGTAGTATTCTGTGCTGTGCGTTCTGGAGGATGGTGCTAAGCTATTTTCCATTTTCCCAGTTCTGGGCTGCTCCTATAGCTGCAGAGCAGATGTAGTTGTGGCCTCCCGAGACTTACTGTAGACCAGTCTCAGCGCTAAGCAGAATCTTCACGCTCTAAATGTTATATGAGAGCTTGCAAACCATACGATGGTTTTCTACGATGGCCACAGTGACAAAAATAATTGTTGAAATATTTCCGGGAATGCTATGGCAACTCTGTTTGTATTGCGTGAAGCAAAAAGCTGTCTTCCGAGACTGAAAGCTCCAGTGCACTATTACTGTTACTCCTTGAGGAGTGTATTTGTGCTGGAAGAGAGCGAGGATGAAGGAGCAGGAAAGCAAGCTCCTACAAGCAAAATGACACAAGAGGGTGCCCAGAGATACAGGAGGATAAGGAGGAGGAATGTAGCTTTGTGTGGCCCCAGGAGGACACCAAGGGGCCCCCAGCGACTGCAGAGCTGCGTGTGACCAATGGCTCACCAGTGCCACCACCAGGAGCCAGGATCAGGCCCCGAACTGGAAACCGGGTGGGAACGAACCATCCCCCAGCTCTGGGATCGCGCAGGATGGACCGAGGAGGAACAGGGAGTAGTATGTGCCCTGGCTTTTTTGGCAGGGGGCCCAGCTCTGAGCCCGCTCCGCAGCTGCAAACGCAACCCCGCAGCCGGGGGCTCTGGTGGAACATGCGGTGCCAGCACAGCAAGCGTTGGGGCACGCGTACTGGCAGGAGCAGCCGGCGGAGACACGCGTGTGCATTTCGGCCGCCTGCCAGCTGCTGCCTGATGTTCAGCGCTGGGCGATGCAGGTGGTCAAGATCACGACAAAAAACTTGCCCTGTGGCACCCAGCGTCCAGTTCTGTGCTCCGATCCGGGGTCTCGGTTTGACACCGCACACGTGACGCGCCACGCCAGACTGGTGAGGCGGCAGGGAGCCCAGAGGTGTGAAACGTGCTTCCAGGCTGCCAGTCTAAGGGTGAAGCAGAAGCACAGACAGGTGTCATCAGGGTTTTTCTTCTCAAATACCAGAAATGAATTCTATCCCTGAAGGAAAATCCACCTGGATTTGTGCAGCCAGAAAGAAAAAAAAAAAAACAACCAAAACATTTTCATGCACAATCCCCAAAATCACCGATTTTTATGAAAAAGCTGTCTGTTTTCTGTCGTACAGTATGTTTCTGTTTCATATCTGGTGCCCCAAAGATGTCTATTATCAGCTCAGATCCCCCCCCTGAGACAGCCTTCATCTATTTTTATTGACACATCTCCTGTGGTGCTTTTTGTTGTGTTTTGCAATTAATTTTTATTCTAGCTACTTAGATGTTAATTAGGCTGCTTCATCCAGTTTCTGCTACATTTCTTGTATTTCCATGGGGTTTTGGTGCTTTCTGTCCTTTGGGACTCATCTAGTTCTGTTAAGGAAATTAGTCGGAGAGATCACCCCGGTGACTCTGAATTCTCAGCACTTTACAGTAAATAATTTACTTTGCAAATGGAGGTATTTCTGAGGGGGTTTTCTCATGGGATCTGATTCCGCTTTGTCAGTCAGTCCTATCCAGAACGCTGCTCTGGCAGGAGTCAGGCAGCACGCGTGGTCTTGCTAGAAATGAAGGACGACCCCATAGCATTGTAGGGGTTTTTTTTTAAGGAAACTGAGGCACATAGATTTTGATACTAGTGTTGTTATTGCATTTAATGAACTACTTTCCTTCATAGGTTAGTACGACATCTATCTTTTTCTATCTACGCCCCAGAAAAACTAAGTTTAATTACCTACCTGGCCACGTTGCTGGTGCAATAGCTGCAGCTGTAGTCACAGAGCAGGTACCGCCACTTCCAGCCAGGGCTGCTGTCTCCGCTCGGTGCTTTCGTGCAGTAACTGAAGGCAGCCGGGAAAAGCTGCTCCGGCCGCCCTCGTGCCGGCGGGTGGTTGGCCCCGCCCCTTTCCCAGGGGATTATGGGAAGAGCGGTGGGCGTGTCCCGAGGGAGATGGGCGGGGCTCCGAGGGAGATGGGCGTGGCCATAGACGGGGTGGGCGGGGCCACCGGCGGGGTGGGCGGGGCCCGGGGTAGCTCAGCCACAGTCGCTGCTCAGGAAGCTCGTCTTTCTGCCTGCGTTCTGCGGCCGGCCGCGCTCTATGACGTCACCGCCGGAAGCGCCTACCCGCGATCTCCGGCCTGGGGCTGTGCTGCCGCCCGGTGCCGGTGTCGGCCATGAGCAAGCGGAAGGCTCCCCAGGAGAGCCCTAACGAGGGCATCACCGACTTCCTCACGGGTAGGTGTGTGCGGGGGTGGCGGTGGACCGCGGGCGGGCTGTTCTCACCCTGGTTCTCCCCGCAGAGCTGGCCAATTACGAGCGCAACGTGAACCGGGCCGTTCACAAGTACAACGCCTACAGGTACGGCCTCCCTCCTCCCCGCTCCGGGGGCTGCCCGCAGCCGCGCGAGCCGGGCCGGCAGCGCCTTCGGGTGCTGACCGGCCCCGTTCTGCAGGAAAGCAGCCTCGGTTATTTCCCGGTACCCCAGCAAGATACAGAGCGGGGCCGAAGCCAAGAAGCTGGTAGGTGCCCCTGGCGGGGGGGGAGGTCCCGTGGGGCAGCTGGAGCGGGGCTGGGGGCTCCCGGGGGCTCGGGGCAGCGCGGGGCGGACCCCGCCTGTGCCGGCCGCGGGGCCGGGGCCGCGGTGAGGGTGCGGTGGGGATGCCGTAGCTGGAGCGGGGAATGCCAGCTGAGTCTGCTGGTGAAAGGGTTCTGTTGTGGCAGGCTTCCCCTTCGCTCTGTCGCTGCTTCACTAAATTAATAATCAAAGTAATAATCAAAGCCTGGTTCAGAATTATTGCTTTGGGGAAACTTCTAATATAGCCCTTGTTTATCCTGTTTGTGTTGTACCCATGAATTCTTGTGCTCCCTTACGGTCCAATATTTTATCATGGTCTCAGTGGCCTCATAGTTCTTTCAGGACTCTAAATTCTGGGGAGCTTTCCTTTTTTTCTAGATATAATGGCTTTAAGTGATCCTGAAGTTAACTTCTCTCTCTTGCCCCCACCTTCCAATATTTAGGATGGAGTAGGTGCTAAAATAGCTGAGAAGATAGATGAGTTCTTATCCACTGGAAAACTACGCAAATTGGAAAAGGTGGGGTTCTTTGCCTTGTGCTGTTTCTCAATAGCTGCTTTTCTTTGTAACTTACAAAGTAGCCTGCTTGCTTTGTGCAATTTCTGTTGTCCTTGGAGAGACTGATGCCAAGCTTAAGAATGGTGGACATGGAGTCTATGGTGAGTAGAAAGCAGGGAATGAGAAGCTTAGCCAAAGCCTGAAAACTGTCTATTTATGAAAATACTTCAGGCTATATAATCATCATGGGAATGTCTTCTCTGAGAAGTAGAATTCTGACTCTGGAGGGCTGTGGAGTTTTGTGGTTTAACCATGCTGTTCACCTTAGCAATGGGTAGTTAAGCAGTTTTCAGGCTCGGTACGTATGGCATTACACAGTATTACCCTTGGTACTGTTCTGCATTGATTTATAGTGACCCTCCAAAGCAGAGTCTGACTAAGCTGTTTTATCAAGATTTCTTTGTTTATTGCAAATGGAGTAAAGAAGTGTTTGGTTTGTGTTGTTTTGTTTTTGCAGATTCGACAAGATGATACAAGTGCATCTATCAGTCTACTGACACGAGTTACTGGCATTGGGTAAAGTTTTTGGTTGTTTTGTTTTTCTTCCTTCTCCCGTTATTTGGTGGAGTTATGAACAGAATTTGGGTGATTGCAAATAACAAAGAGAATGAGTTTGAGCTGATGCTGTAGTGCCCACAGTGAGACACCATAGTTGCGATGACACGGTTGGCTGAGAAGAAAGGGTGTAGAATTGTCAATTAAAGTCTTTGCAGTAGAAGAGGAGTGGAAGTGGGAAGCTCCTGCATGCAAGCTGAGAGGGGAAGGAGAGAGGAGCTGGTGTAGAATGGAACCATGAAAGACTGAGAATAGTGGAAGTGAGAAGTCCCTTTAGGACTTCTGGTGGGAAGTTGGACGCAGGGACAATGGTGCTCTGTTGTGTGCTTGTAAAAGGAGTAGTAAAGCCCTGAAATAGGCAACAAACAAAAAACTCCCAAAAACCATCAGGACTCGTGCAACATTTGAAACCCTTGAGGTTGAGGGTAGGGAATGTGATCATTCTCAAGTAAGTCTGAGGGAAAGTGTGCTCAAAGTTTGAGGATATACTGGGATTTGAGAATGCCTTTGAGAAATCGGCATGGGATGCAGAAGGAGAAGCTTGAGTGTTGTCCTGCGTCAGGACAGTGGAAGTTGCCTCTCTTGGTCTGGAATCGGCAAGAGATGCTGGAAAGGGTAAGAAAGGAAGTAAATGGCAGGTTAAGATCTGACAGTTCTATTGTAGTGTAAAGGTTTTATTGAGGAAGTGGATTCAAAGCATTGAAGGGTGGTGGAGCTTTAACCATGGGATTCCAGAGTAGTTGGAACGTAGTTCCCCAGGAAGGAACTATGCTTCCAGGCTGGTGTTTCTCAGCATTTTGAGGTATTGGGAAGGTATCTGGGTATAAAATTACTTGAATGCCTTTCTCACAGCTGAAATGTTGTTCTTTCCCCACAGAGTCACACAGATTAATCTAATGACAAACCCTTAAAGGGGAAAAAGGTTCAGCCATTCGCTTGAGTGTTGTGCTTAAGGCAAACTCTCCAGCCAAACTGGAACTGTGACTGCTTTGCTGTCCTGCTGGTTGCAAACTGGAGCCTTGTGTTTTGTTGTGCTAGTCTAAAGACACTCTTGTGTTGCTGTTACCTTAGGCTGGTTCAGAGACTGATTGTGGTTAAAGTAGTTCTTATTATGCATTCAGTATTGTTGTCTAAAGCAATATTGTGTATTTGGTGAGATTTTGTTTATTTTTTACAATTATACATCACTACATAGTTATGTCGGTGCTAAAAATGTGCTTGCCAAGCCTTGGATAGCCATCTCTGCTGATTGAAGGTACAAACTGAAAATATGTGTGCTGAAAAGAGGGTAACCTAGGAAGTTACAGTGAATTCTAATGTCCTTGTCAGTGTTGTAAGATCCTTGCTGTTCCTGATGGCAAATTGCTTTGTCTCTTTTCAGTCCTGCTGCTGCTAGGAAGTTTGTTGAGGAAGGAATTAAGACTTTAGAAGGTAAGTGGTAACTTTGGGTCCTCGATTCACACTCCAATAATGTTTTTTTCTGTCAAGCTGCCTGTTACCCAGTGGTACTGTGATAGCAGATATGCCCTAGGCTTTGAGGAATGTGTGTAAGATGCTAAAGTCAGTGCACAGGCTAAAGGCATTACGTACATATCCAAAGTACTTACAGATTACATGGAAAATAACAAGGATTTTGGCTTTGAGGTGAATGGTCTATTGAAGTCTCTATTGGGAAGCGCCCTGTGCATTTGTACTCGTTGTATCAGCTGTTGAGTAGTCAGTTTAAAATGTCTTCCTTTGTGTTTGAAGTTCCTGTTTTCTTGTTATGTATTCTTTGCATGCATTGTCTTTGCATTGGTGGAAACTTACTGTAAGATTTTTAGTCTTCAAGTAGCGTTTTTGTTTTTCTTAATTCTTCTAGATCTAAGAAAAAACGAGCACAAGCTGACCCATCACCAGCGAATTGGGTTGAAGTAAGCTTTCTTGGGCACCAGTGCTTGGCTTTTCTAATGCTTCCTTCAGACACCAGGATGTAGTGTAAGGTTATACAGGCCAAGTAAGGTTCTGTTTTCTGTGTGCTCTACATGCTTTTCAGCAGTTATTCAGAGCTTTTGTTTCATTGGGGTTGTAATTCAGTAGGCTTAGTCTCCATCCAGAAGGAAATTAATTTCAAATGACTTTTTCAGTTAGCTCATGGAGAATCACTTTAGCAAGGTTGCAATGATGTTTCTTGGGAATCTGCATAAAAGTGGCCCAGACTATTTTTTGTTACGTGCTGTGAGCAAGGTAAGACCTTTGCATGTCTGAACTTGAGAATGACAAGCAGAATGTGTGTCTGTCCCTCAATACTTATCAGCTTGAAATGCTGCTTGCTGAGTGGCTGTTGCGGTGTGCTAGTTCTGGCAGAACTATTGCTGTGTTTGCAAGAAGCTGCAAGTGAACCAACTAAAGCCCTGTATCTGAATTGGTTCTGTGTGGGGCCAGCTCTAGTGTTTCCACATCAGTGGCAGAGATGCGGAATATGTGATCTGGACAAACTGCTTGTCAGTGAGTGAGAAGGGTTACACAATGACTGTCATCTTCCCACTGCTTATATGAGCCCTGTACCCAATGCGCATCACTGCCTTTATACGTGTGAGCATTCAAGGGAAAACTTTTCACTCTTAAGTGAGTATAAGAAAACTCACCTGACCTAGCCATGTTGCTAGTGCACACACTGCCCTTGGGTCTGCTTCCAGCATTGTGCTCAGATGGTGTTTCAGAACCTCTGGTAAGTGCTGAGCTGAAAGAATGGTTTCGGTGCTCTGTGGTGGTCTTTTTGTCCCTAGTTCCACTGCAACTCTTGGAGCCGGTTGGAGCAGGGGAGTCCCATACCCACAAGCTCTGTCTGCAGAACTTGGGATTGGGACGGTTGGGTCATGAGTGTTAGGACATGTGGCTGTGAGGCTGCAGTATGGCTGCCAGTGCCTGTTGTCAATGGTTCTGGTGCTGGAGGGATGAAGAATGTGCCTCCTGGTCAGGTGTCTCATTGTTTCACCTGGTCTCTTTCCACAGCACGCTGGCAGTCTGTTTTTTACATCTGCATACAAAGATATTGGGAGCTGTATTTGACTTGTGAGCTTCCATTTAGCTCTTTCCAACATAGATCACCTCTGACCGTGGGTGAGGGACCTGTTCCTCCTGCATGCTGGTGGACTGAGTTTTGTCAGCAACCTTTTGTATTTTCAGAGGACTATGTAAATATCACAGAATGGTTTGGGTTGGAAGGGACCTTTAAAGGTCATCTAGTCCACCCCCCCCTGCAATGGGCAGGGACATCTTCAACTAGGTCAGGTTGCTTAAAGCCCCGTCCAACCTGACCTGCAATGTTTCCAGGGATGGGGCATCTGCCACCTCTCTGGGCAACCTGGGCCAGTGTTTCACCACCCTCATTGTAAAAATTTCTTCCTTATATCTAGTCTAAATCTACTGTCTTTTAGTTTAAAGCCGTTACCCCTTGTCTTATCGCAAGAGGCCCTGCTAAAAAGTTTGTCTCCATCTTTCTTATAAGCCCCCTTTAAGTACTGAAAGGCTGCAATAAGGTCTCCCCAGAGCCTTTTCTTCTCCAAGCTGAACAACCCCAACTCTTTCAGCCTGTCCTCATAGGAGAGGTGCTCCAGCCTTCGGATCATTTTTGTGGCCCTCTGGACCCACTCCAACAGGTCCAAATGTAAACCAATTGGTTATATGGTAATATTACTCCCACCTCGTAGCAGCTCTTCATATACAGTGGAAGTAATACGCAATGAAACCATCTTCTAAGCATTGTCAGACTTGGCAGTTGTGAGGTTTTTATTAGTGCTTGGCAAGATGTTATTCTAAGATACTTGGTGAGAATGGGAAGCTTTTTGTGATGTGAAAGTAATGTAAGTTACATAGTTACATTCTTTCCCCGATACACATTTAATTGACTAAAATTTTAAGATGCTACGTTTGCCACTCTTTCGGACACTTTTATTTTTGTATATGCAGATATTTTGAAGATTTTGAGAAAAGAATCCCAAGGGAAGAAATGCTGCAAATGCAGGTAGGAATGTCGTTATCAAATCTGTGAGGCACTGATGACCAATGAATGACTGAGAACTCTAAACACACATCTTCCCTTTTCTGTAGGAAATTGTGCTGAAAGAGGTGAAGAAGCTGGACCCAAACTATATTGCTACAGTCTGTGGCAGTTTTAGACGAGGTTGGTACTCTGTGATCTTCTGTTCATTTTGGGTTAATAAGCAAGACTTATTACGATATATGTTGTTATTCTAGAAAGACTATGCTGGAACCTGGCTTTTTTCTGTTAGTATTGGCTTGTCTGGTTAGTTCAGTGATGAACTTGGTTCTCCATTCCACCCCCATAAAAAGTAGTCTGTTGTAACATGTGAATTGTTTGCTTTGTTTTTAGATTATCAACACTTGTGCTTCATTGCTATAGAGTACTGCAAGAAATTCTTGGGTATTTTCTGAGATATGTAGGGATGTAAACTTTTTGATGGAAGAACAAGGTTCTCCTAAGATTGTTTTTTTTTCCACAAATATCTTGAATAGTGACTGACTGTTTTCTGCCAGAAAAACATGTTTATAGGAGGAGGTTAGGTGGATGTTCACCAATGTTAGTATACTTTGTCATATGCAGAGGGATTTTTCTTTGCTTCTTACTTGCCTAGGCGCAGAGTCAAGTGGTGATATGGATGTTCTCCTAACCCATCCGAGTTTTACGTCTGAATCATCCAAACAGGTGTGTATTTCTGCTACTGTGGATCAGTACTGTGCATAACTTCCACAAGGGTGTGTTTAAATTCAGAAGATACGTAGTCTCAGACTTGTACTGCAGCTTCTTGCATCTTTTTGTTACTGTAATAGTAAACTCTTCTCTTGGATCACCGTGTTTATTTTGAAGAGTTGTAATCACTTCTCAGGTCCATGTATTATGCTGTGTTCCTCTTGCAGAACTACTCAGTATGTTTACTCTTATCCTTCTGTCCCTCCTCTTCCCTTCACACACACTCCCCCCCACCCCCTTGAATTCATGTGCTTTTACAAGGTAGAACTGTAACAGCTAGCTGGATAAACTAGGTAGAGTAATTATCTCTTTGCAGCCATAATCTTTTGGACAATAAGTAGATGTCCTGCTGCCTTTGTAATCTTTTGGGATTAACTTGGGAGGAGTCTTAATGACAGTTTGTATTTCTCGTGTTGCTTCTATAGATTAATTGCCTAAAAGTTAAAACTCCAAACCAAGAAATGAGTTTTGTCACTTCCAGCAAAAGCAATCTGATATGGGGATTTTGGTGGAATTTTTTTTTTTACATTGTGAACTAATTTTGTTAGCTTTTTCTCATTTTTATTGTCTTTTTCCCCTCTGTATCAAACTTCATGTATGCTAATACATGTAATTATAGTGATGTCCTGTACTTATGTGGGCCATTGTCTGGTAAATGGGTAAGTTACTCTTGTTATTTGTGAAATCATTTCTTCTGTGTTGTCACTGTTCCTAGCCAAAACTTCTGCGTCAAGTTGTAGAACAACTGGAAAAAGTCCACTTTGTCACAGATATGCTGTCTAAAGGTGACACCAAATTCATGGTAAGGCTTTTTTGGTGGCAAGGGAAGTTGGGGGGAGGGGATTACTTTTCCTGACAGAAGATATGTTGTTTGGACTGCTGGAGTTGTGATTTTTTTAAAACTTTTTTATTCCCCCCCTACCCCCCAAAAAAAAAGAAAAAAACAAAACCCTTTCTGCAGTTAACTCTTAGTGAATCTCTCATGGTAAGATTTCAGTACTAGAAAATCTGTGGGTATTTATGTAGTTCTGAACCCCACTGATATAACCTTCATCACACAATGCCAATTATGTCTCTCTTTTGCTTGATGTGTTCCCAGAACCTTAGCACAACCTCGCTTTTTCAGTTCCACCAGTGACCACTTTTGTAACTCTGTCCTCAAGATCTTGGAAACACTATATATGATCTCAGGCCTATGTTTGCCTTGTTTTGTCTAATACATCATACACTTTTGTCTCCTTTTTTGTCAATTTTGTTGCAGAGCAGATTTAGTGGATAAGCCGCTAGACTCAGGATATAATAGGGAATATGTGGGATGCCTAAAGAAAGTAATGAATTACAGGAACATTCAGTTTGTTAGGTCCCTTACTTACAGCAAAACTTTTTTTTTTTTTTTCTTAAATGTGTGGATTGGGTGTTATCTTGTTTTGCTTAGTTTTCTTTACAGGCCCCAGGTATCCTGGTCTTACAGGCTGGTTAAAAGTTAATTCTAACAGTAAGCAATACTGAGTGGAAATGAGGACTTGTTAGTTCCTGTCAGTCACTCATACTGGTTTTATGGAATTCCTTGGAAGCCCAGAGGAGTGGTCCTGCAGGAGAGTTCACCAAAGGTCCATGACTTACAAATTTCTATTCAAGAATCAAGATACTGTTATACTCAGCTAATCTTTTGGAAGGCATAAATACTTAAATATATAATACTACAGTTAAAGATACTTGCTTTCCCAAGGTGAAAGGGCCTGTTGGAGCACTTGATTATTTTATTTTTTTGTTTGTTGGTTTAGTTTTGCTTAAAATAAGAGCTAAAAGAACTCTGAGAATTTGTCTTCAGTTTAGTTTGTGTTGCATTCTGAGAGGGAATGAAACTTGACTTTTTTCTGGCTTGATCTTTAGGATGAATACGTGAAAGTTGCTCTCGCTCTTGTGAAATGGTTTAAATGTGAATACCGTATGGGTTTAAAGCTAAATGTACATCTATGAACCAAAAGCAGATATGCTGTGCATTCCTGGTTTGCATTCCCAGTTCAACAAGCTTATTATAGTTTGACCATTTGCTCTCTATAATCATGTCAGTCTTAAATAGTTGTGGAAGTTGTCTTCAAAGTGGAAGCTAAGAAAGGAATGTTGTAAAAAGGGAAATCTGACTGCAGGTGAGAATCTGAGAAAAGCAAGTCTCAGTAAGGAGACAGACAACATAACTGTAAAAGCATAAGCAATGTTGAGCTTTCAAAACAAAGCTAAGACTAGAAGGAGAAGTCTCAGCGTGAAGCTGCATTTCTCATTATTCCTTATGGTTCATGTCCTTCCCCCCCTACTGCATTGTCACTTAAGATAATTATAGACTAGGGAAAAAAGGAAAAGGCTGATATGTGAATTGCATGAAGACTACAAAGCAGTTTGAAATGAAAAGCGGTAGATGATTTCTTGAGGAAAAAAATTTCTTTTTTTTAATTTCTATTAGCTTGATGTTCGTCTGCCTTTTCCTTAACCTGCTGATGTTTGCACATACTAAAAAGCCTGATAATAATTAGGGCAGAAGAATGGGAAATGACAAATGCTGTGATCCTTCCTGCTGTAATAAAAACTTAAGAAGCAGTTATATGCTACATTGAACTAGGGTCCTCTTAGCAATGTAAAATAGTGATTTATGGTACTATGATGTGCAGCTGTTCTAGTAAAACATTTAATTGGCTCAGCGAGGGAACTTAACTTTGCTCTCCAGGATGACTGAGGATTGTTTAGAGGTTGTTTAGGGGTGGGGAAGTGAAGATTGATCTCAAATCTGTTTAATTTCATTTTGAATTTCTTGCTTTCCTTACTTCCTCACAGGGTGTCTGTCAGCTGCCAAATAAAGAAGATGGAACAGCATATCCACATAGGAGAATTGATATCAGGTACGCACACTGGGGGGGAGGGGGGGGAAACACCCAAGACCCCCTATTTTCCCTATTTTAGCTGTCAGCTATATAGTAGGCATTTTCATCAAGTTCTCCATTCAGATCTCTACTTCCACGTTCAGAACACAGCATTTACTAGGTTTCTAATTCCTTTGCAGTATGGAAGCCACTGTGCAACTGCCAGTATCTGTAACAGGTTATTAGCAAGAATGCTGTATTTTAAATCATGACTTTGTATCCAGTTTCAGAATTGTGACCTACTTTTTCATACTGCTTTTGACATTAATTCTTGGCAGGAGTGCAAGCACCATAACCATGTAGTGGCTGAACGCCAGTAACTTCTGGGTCAGGGTAGATGTGCTGAACCTTTCTTTGATAAGCGGTTTGTTTCATTCTTGCATCTGGCTTGTGGGAAAATCAAATGTACAGAGCTGCAGAATGTGTGCATATAAATAGGAAGTAAACTTAGAACAGTGTCTGAATGGCTGAATTCCAAGTGGCTTGTAACTTTTTTGTTATGTATTTTGTAACTTTTTTGTTATGTATTTTTTTTCTAAATCTGTACTTTTCTCCTGCTTTTATTCTAGGCTTATCCCCAAAGATCAGTATTACTGTGGTGTACTGTATTTCACAGGAAGTGATATATTCAATAAGAACATGAGAGCTCATGCTCTGGAAATGGGCTTCACGATCAATGAGTATACAATCCGTCCCTTGGGTGTCACTGGTCAGTCTGGGCCTTTCCACAGAGTATTCTTTCTAGTTACTTGCTTTGTGTAATCTTCTCCTTAAATTGAGTTCTTTGTGTACTGGAAATATGTCTGATAAATACCATAGTTCGTGAAATTTTCAGTGTCTTTTCTGGTATTGGACACAATTATAGCAGAAAGAGGCAGCCTACTTATGTATAGGCAGTGCTGTGGTCCAAATTACCTCTTTGGGCCACCTGATCTACTCATAGTCTTATTGACCTAAAGATTGGGTTTTTTCAGTGTCATGCATGGCACATATGTGGTTTCTCACTCTTAACAGGGTATGTCACATCCTTCAGTTGTGTTGGTTTTGGAGGGGGGCTGACTATATATATATACACACGTATATGAATATAAATATATTTAACTGCATAACCACATGGCCCCAAAGTTAATTCATTACCTTATTTCCTTTGATGCCAATGAGAATCAGTACCTAAACACTGTATGAGAAGGTCGGGGGTGTTTTGTTTTTGTTTTTTTTTTTTTTTTTAATTTTGCTTTA
>VFFE01008899.1:4420286-4481084 GCA_008921705.1 Burhinus oedicnemus | reverse complement strand
GGTCGGGCGGGCCGCGCTCCGTTACCGGTTGCGTAACGCGCGTCAGTAACGGGGAGGGGGAGGGGGAGGGGGAGGCCGCGCCGCTCGGGAGCGCGCGCGTGTGCCCGGGCGCCGCCGCCGGCCCCGCCGGTCCTTCGCCGGGAGGTGCGTGACGGCGGCCGCGGGCGGCCTCGCCGCGGGCCGGTCGGTGGGAGCGAAGGTGGCAGCTCAGAGCGTAGTTGTCGTTTTTCTTGCGCGCGGTTTTTGTCCTTTTTCTCTCCCCCCAGTTACTCCGTAGGGCGGTGCAGGTGTCGTGCTTATTCCTTCATTGACACATCCAGTTTGGCGTTACCTTTTCGCGGTTTGTACGCAGGCACAGGCTTACGGTGCGCTGCGTCTGAAGGTGGCAACGTTAAGCGTCAGTTGCCTCCAACCTGTTCCTTGATGTATCTTCTCCCGTGGCTGTTGTGCTCGTTTTATTGTTGCGGGAAGGAAAATCAAATCACGAGATTAAGGAGGCTTAGTTTAAAAACAAGGTGCTTAAAATGAGTACTGTGGCTTAGTTCTAGATCTCTGGCTTAACGCTTCTTTTCCCGCTTTACATTGTGTTTTGTCAGCTGTTGTCATTGCAGCTGGTTGGTGGAGACCAGTTAAAATTTAGCATTAATAGCTGTGGAACTGTGAGCTTAGTTCCTCTAAACAATCCTGGCTTGCAAGTAGAGCTGCTTGCAATAAGCAAAGAATTGAGCTAACCTGAAGAATTTTTTTTTTTTTTAAGAATACTGTTTAAATACTCCCATAATATTTAACATATAAATTAAAACACCTACAGAAGATACAGCTATATAGTGTAAAGAGAAGAGACATGTTAGGAGTGAACGAGTTCACGATATTCAAGATGTCTCAACAGCCGTATGAAAATGAGGTATAAACAGAACAGGGTCAGCCAGAGAGGTGAGATTTAGGTTGAGAAGGTTGCAGAACTGGGTGGTAAGGTCCTCCTTTACTTGAAACATTTTTGGTGGAGCTGGTGAGGAGAGCCTCAAGACTACTTGGTGGTCAGCTGTTGTCATTTGTCTTTCTAAAGCCCATGCCCTTCTGTGCAGAGAAGTAGTAAGATTTGAGAGACAGGGGCAAAGCACAGAAGAGGTGTAGAGGGGTGGCGTGTTTTCAGAAACTTGGGGGGGGAGTGTGTCTAAGCTCTTGCTTTTGTTCGGTGTGACACCTCTGTGTAATTTGAAAGATGTCTTCTAAATTCTGGGCCAGTGTCAACTCCCAAAATGTGTTGTGGCTCTCCAGTCATTGTCAAACTTCTGATTGAAAATAGGTTATGTGGTTTGGAGGCCAGCTACAAATCCATACGATTATGGAGCGTTCCTGTCACGTTTTCAACAGCTGGACAGTTCCCTGAAAGCCAGCTGTGACTAAAGAGCATTTTTAAAAATCTGCTTGTGTGTTATATGAATTCTTATGCAGGGAGTTATCTTTCATATTGTTTTTTGCTGGAAAAAAACATTGTTTGAGGTTCAAGAGCATGTTAGGCAGTTACTGCATGTTTAGAGTATCACCATGTTAAAATGCCCAAGCCTTGCTCCAAAAACTTGAGTTACTAAGCTTTTGAAATCAGTGAGTTGAACTATTTTGACAAACCTATTAAAAAAAAACAAAAACAACCAAACCCCAAACCAACTAACCACTCCAAAAAAACCCCAAACCCCAAATTTAAAGTATGAGTTGAAACTTCTGAATTGAGAGATTTGTGTGAAAAAAATTTTTTAAAAGGATATGCTCTGCTTCGTAGCTGTGTTGCTAAAACTATTGTAATAATTTAAATTATGCTGACATAAAAGTGCATGTTTCGTATCTCTTTCATTAATTTAATGATTCACTGATTGTAGTTTTCCCTCCATGTTTGACAGGTAAAAAGGCCTTTTTACATAGTAATTCTGAGAAGTACCTGTTTTATGTACTAATCTTCAGATAAGGAACGTGCAGTCATATCCAGCTATTTTAGATCCTCTAAACTCACAGGTATATTCATAGAATCATAGAATATCTCAAGTTAGAAGGGACCCATAAGGATCATCGAGTCCATATATTGATAGATACATAGCACAGGTTAGTTATTAAGTCACTGAACATGGAGCGTCTACTATGAGATGTAAATTGCCCAAGTGCTTCATTTTAGGAAATGGCTAGCTATCTGAAAACAGGACTTAATTGCTTAATACAGATACTGTTGTATTTGTGACAGAGGGACCGAGTACATCAGTAAGCAACTAAAATGGTGGAAGAGAAGTGATGACTTCAGGGATTTTACATGTTTTGCTGGCATTATTACTTTTTAGATTTGTCTTTCAGTATGGTATAAGTAACAAATGGGGGATCAGGGTTTCTGGTGTCAGGTGTTGCAGAGAAGAGTATCAACAAATGCATCAGGTGTAGGAAAGGTTAACTGGCAAAGAGTTATCCTTAAAATCAAACAAAAGCATAATCTTTGATAGCTTTTCTTTTCTGGAGCAGGTGTGCCTTTACATTTATGCAAACTTATTCTAGAAGGGGAAGACTAATTATCCACTGGGGAAGAGTCTTCCTACTTCTTTTAATGTGGATTTTCTGATGCAAAACCCCTAAATTGTGGTAAACTAACACTAAATACGTCATGTGAGCTGTAATATCACATGCCTGTCCTTTCAAGTTTTGTCCTCCAAAGTAGTTGTAAGTTACCTGTATTAAAAAAATGTAGGTTTTGCTGCTGTGTATACACAGTGCAGAAATACTTACTAGTGACTACTGGACAGCATACAGAGGTCTCTTTTTATAGTTTACAGATGTGCACAAGTGCACATGGAAATCGGATGTCTTTTCCTTTGGGATTGTTCAGTGCTGATGTGGCTTTGCCATTTTGGGTCCCTTTCAGAAAGAGTCCTGTCACAGAAGTAATGTTTGTTCATTATCAGAACAGCCATAAGGCTCCCGTCAGCTCTTTTTGCAGTGTAAGAATGTGAAGCCTACATATGTAGTTGAATGTAATACTGTTCCTGGGGTTTAGTGATTCCAAATAATGGATTAGTTTTCATAACTTTGAATTGAAGTTTGTTTGTTTCTGACAAAGCAACGATGATGCAAGGACGACTTTCGTAAACGTTCTTCAAAGGTCTTGCAGTTCCGTATCAGTGAAGTATGCAGAGGGTACTAATCATAGACATTTATAAATGATTTGGATATAGTTTAGATTTCATGCTTTTAAACCTAAGATCCAATATGTTTCAGATCCAATGGCTGTCCCACCATCATACAGTGACTTGGGAAAGTCTGCCAGGGATGTATTCAACAAGGGATATGGTAAGTAATGTGACCGTGGTTTGATAACCTTTCACATTTTTTTCTTAGGCATCTTGTAAATGACAATAAAAACATTAGTACTGCAGAGGTTCCCTAAATACCTTGTGGTAGGAATTCAGCAGAGGCCCCCGGAATTCATCTAGCCCCTTCTGAATTTGAACTTTAGACACGTATCATGAAAATGCTATAGTAGGCAAAGAGTTAGAGGGGAAAGTTATAAGTTTGACCTTAAGATGCACTCCAGAACAGTGTCTGAAGAATGCTGCATGTTTTACTTTCCACTTTTTGTATTTAGAGGCGTTAGTCAAACTCGCGTCGATTGCCATAGGAGACCATATGTGGCAATAAACAGGTTCCTGAGGTAGAATGATCTTTATATTAACCAGAGTAGCCTATTGTCGTAGATATAGCGGAAATAATTTCACAATATTTGCATTCCTCTTCAAATAATTTAAATGGAGAAATTCTGCTATTAGTCCCTTTTCCAGCAGCAGCATTAAAAGTGTTAATGTTTTATTTGGTTTTGTGGGGGGTGGATAAAGATTGCGTTTGTATCCCAAATCCATATGCTACATAAAATTAAAAAGCACTCTGGTCTGGTCTCTGCCATCCTGGAGTTCAGACTTTGCTAAAATCCAACTCGGGTTCCTTGCTGTAGTGTCAGTTGTTTCAGGCTTTTCTACTCTGTGCAAGGGCCAGGTATTTCCCTAGATTCATAGTAGATTAGAAAGAAAAGGAAGAAAGCAGTAGTATCTCTGTATATGGCACTGATTGAAGTAAGCTGAAACATATTTTTCTCGGAGAAGGGGAAAAGAAAAATTCCTGCCCTGCAATCAGAAATACAAAAGTAAATTGAGTATATCGGAAGAAATGGTAACTGTATTGATTGGTCCCAGGCTGCAGGTAGCTCCGGAAGGGGGAGATACTTGGTGATGAGTGACTGTTATGACTATAAATTATGAGGCCACCAACTTTGAATTGGCAAAATTCCTTCAATCATTCCTCAGTCAGATCAACAATGGTTGAAATACGAAAATAGGCTGTTTCAAGTCAGTTTACCCTACCTGCTGTACTTTGAGCATGTTGGAAATAAGCCTTGCTTGCATATTGCGGTGAAACAGATGCTATGTACTCTTCTATTTTCAGGATTTGGAATGGTCAAGTTAGAGTTGAAGACCAAGTCTTCCAGTGGGGTGGTAAGTATTGGGGGTGTTCAACATCACCATGGAAGGACGAATTCCTAAAGTGGTTGGTGGTAATAACTTGCTAGCAGGTGTTGCTTCTCTCTTTCAGTTCTCATTTTAAAACCTGCAGCTGACTGAGGTATTTCTATAATGATGCCGGGAACTGACGTAGCGGTACTTCTTTTCTTGCGGCGTTCAAGAATTTTCGCACATGTTGTGGACCTGTGGCTTTCCTCCCCATTGCCATTGCCACATCCCAAACATAAGAGTTTCTTCACCCGAAATAGCTCTCATTTCTGTTCTTGAATGCAATTGAGTTTCTCTGCTGTTGTTCATTTTTATAGAATTTTGAGTCCAGACTGACTTTTTATCCAAAAGGCCAAGGGGCAAATAAGAGCCACAGTTTAACTTAACTACATTTTCACTCATCTCCACTTTGCTTATAATGCAAGACTTAATTAAAACTAAATAGTCCTTCTGCAGTACCTTTCATGTAGAATTTGAGAGCATTTTATAGACATTAATTAAACTTTAGCATTTCCGGTTACTAGAAAATACTATGATCCCCGCTTTAATGATGGCAAAGTGCAGCTTCCTCATGATTTCACAGGAGGGCTGGCAAAACCAGGAATGGATTTCCTGATTTTGGCCTCTATCCACAGGCATGTATTGTTTACTAGATAAGCTTATTCTTACACTGAGTCTCAGTTCTGTGTATGCTACCACTTGATGCTGTTCTGGTTGATAAGCTGTGCTGCTTTTCATCCTACTTCATAACCATATTTGCCTTAGCTCCCTGCTTCTCTTGCATTCTTCTCATGCAAATAGTGTAAGTCTTTCCTTTTGTATTACTGTATTCTGTCCATTTTGATGGACTACTTGCATTGTGCACTAGGAATGTGTAGGCACGAGGAAATATGTGGTCTCTGTACTATGACTGCTACCAGTTACTGACATCTCATGATATGCATAGTTTTCCTGGCTGGAAGTTTTGATACTCAAATAATATACTAATGGTTAATTATGCTGTCTTCTAAATCTGATGGAACATGAACAACTGTATTAAGTTCTAAAATGGGCTTTTCCTTTTCTATGCAACTTTCGTCTTGGATGTTTATCCAGCTGGTAAGAATAGTGACTGTTTTAGCATGCTGGCTCTTTATTGCTTTGTCTAGCGAGGTTTTCTGTGGTGCATACTGTCATTCATAAACTGTTCCATTGTTTTTAGTCATGTTACCATCCATGTCATGAAGTTCGACTGTGTCCATAGCTCTTAATATGCTGTACGATCCATGTACGTAAAGCCATTTGCAATCTTTGTCCAACAATCCACAATAAGAACACTGTAAAAACAGCAGGAGGGAAAACAAGATAGGTATGGTATTGCTACAGTTGCCTGTTGATTTAGGTTTTGTGCAGGTTAGTGTTTCTAATGAGCACTCTGCTGCAACAAAATGGGGTTTTGGGGATGGAGACAAGGTTAGAAACAAAGCGTGAGATCTAATTCATACTTGGGTAGTAATAGTGCCTCCGATTGTTATAATACAGAAATGTTTTGAGTGTTTTCCCTGTGGACTTAGAAAACAACAATGGTAGTGTCTATTGGTTATAATTGTCTCATAGATTGCAAGTGGTTCAACCAAGTAAGTGCACGGCATTCCTGAAGATGGCCAGCCACCTTAAACTAGGTCAATGAGGAGCTGAGCTTGACTGCTGGTTCAGCCTAGAGTGTGACATGGAACCAGAATGAGTTTGATTTTCAGTTACAAAAAATTCAAGAAATGCCTCTATGTGAGATGGTTTGATGAGACGTCTCTCATTTAGACAGTTAAAGATTGATGGCAGCAGATGCTGACTGTGTGCCTTCTGCTTCCAGAAGCAGATCCAGTTCTGACACCTGGCAAAATTCTTTGGCTTTTGATCATATGACAGCACGGGTTTTTTTCCCTTTGGCTGTGATAGAAGTGTTTTACAATCTTTCCTCTGCTTGGTCTGAGACACAAATCAAGCCTTTTTAATCAGTTACCTGCCCTAAGATCAGAAGAAAGGTACTTCTGAATTCTGATGCAGGTTTTAGATGTCTTTACACTGAATTTGTGGAAGTGACATTAGAGCAGCGTGTAGCAATTATGTCTTGGAGTCTAGCGCATCCTGACTTGGCGTCACGTATATTTGTTAGCTGGCTAGATGTGTTATAGAACTGCTGTGTTGTAGTAGTGCATTAGCTCGAGTAAGGGTCTTCCCCGCTCCCCTCCCCGGGTGTGTAAGGAATGTTACCTGGCTCTACTTCCCTAGCACTTCAAAACCATTTAAAGACAGTCTTTTTATACTCTGCAAAGTCCAGAATTGTGAAAGTAATGTACGCGGCATCCAGGAATACTCTCCCGGAATGAGATGGATCTGGAAGGCCAGGGTTCCAAAGCTTGATCTGTTGGCAATGGATACTGCCATCTCTTAAGCACTGTATCTTTCAATATTTAAACTTCAGAAGAGGCACAACTTGGAAATGTAATGGCAGATTAATTGTCGTTTGTCAAGGAAAATATTTGAGAGATGAGGACAACTGAAATGAGATCAATTCTCAGGTGCTTCTTAAAACCTAGCTCATACACCTTGAACTTACTACTGTGAAAATATGCCTACTCATTGCTTGCACTCTGTTGTGCATGAAACACTGAGCAGGCTAACTCTGAGTTGTTCCAGGAGAAGAGGTGTTTATTGGGACTTAAGTCCCCTAAATAACAGGAAGCTGATGTGTGTGGGGGACTGGCCAAACAGCCTAGGACAGCATGTTACAAAATATGTATTATATGAAATTCAAAGTTGTTTCAGTTACACTAGTCAGTGAAGGACCAGCCTGATGGAGAGATGTCAAGGTGCCACTGGGGTCAGGTCATTTTCTGATACTGTGAAGGAGAAAAGGTCTACAATTTTAAAGTGCCTTACAAAGGGGTGACCTAACTTCTAAAGTGTAGTTGCTGGCTGAGGTAATGACAGAGAAGTTAGGTGGAGGGAGAAGGTACTAAAGTCATCAGCATGGTGTATGAACAGTCTAAGTGACAACAGTATAAAGGGTAGGGGGAACAACAATGTTAGGGTGCAGTAGTCGGTGTGAAAAGCACCAATGACCATTCTCCATAAGACATTTTCTCTCCTGAAAGGTGGAAAAATAAAAAAAGAATGAAAGGGAAGAAACACATGAGATGTTTAGAGAAATGAGAGGAAAAATCAATCTTTTTTTTTTTTTCTGGTATTCATCTAGCAGTGTAAGTTGGATGTAGTGTTGCTTTTCTTAAGGGTGAGTGGATTTCCAGAAGGACTATAATGGGTGCTATTTCATGCACAATTGGGACAGTACTGGTAAGATGACAAAGGGAATTAGAGGAGATTGTGAGGAAAAATCCAAGATACAAGCAGCTTTGTATCCCAAGCAAATATCTTTTTATATCTGGATATGGATCCATGTGAAAGTACACAGGAAGTTATGGAATACTGAAATAACAATTGCCACTTTGGAGTGGAAAAAAGGTGGCGGAAAAAGGGGTTTTTGGTGCATGGGAGATTGGTGGATAAGTTAAGAAAAAGGTGCAATAAAAATTAGAGGGGGTGAGCAGGTAATCAGATCACGATGCAGATGAAAAGTAAGTGAAGATGTCAGGTCTTTTTGCAATAGTGCTTTTTCCAACCTGAGCGAGTTCCAAGGCTCTATCAACACACATCAATAACAGAAATATCCACAACAGAGGTGCCAAAAGGAGTAACATTTTGTGATGCAAAAATAATTATTTTTGGTGGGGATAGGGAACAGGAGGAGGAGTTTGAATGTTCTGTGAAAAGCCCTAAGAGTAGCAAGTGTGAGTGCTGGCACTTGATAAGTGGAAAAAATGAATGTAATTAAATAGCAGAGTGCTGAAATTCATATTATGCTCTTGGCAGGAATTCACTGCAACTGGTTCTTCCAACACAGACACAGGCAAGGCTTCGGGCAGTCTAGAGACCAAATATAAGATCAAAGACTATGGACTTACATTCACCCAGAAGTGGAACACAGACAACACATTGGGAACAGAAGTTTCCATGGAGGATCAGGTAAGAGGAAGCAGATACTCTGAAAATGTTTCTGCAACTGGTATGAGAAAGTATTGAGTTGAGCAGAAAACATTGCAGAGTGAACGTTGCACAAAACGATCTGGAGTACTAAAAAGAAAGAAGTTATGTATATTTGCAGAACGCACAGACTGAGAGAGAGCATCATGAATTTTGGGGGTGGGGGGTGCAAGCATTCGCACAGCAGTGTGCTGCTACATAATGATCCAAAGGTACAGAGTTACTGCAGTTAGGAGCATGCGAAATTAGCTAGCTGGTTGAATGAATATCATCATATCCACTCCAAAGAGGAGTTCTTGTTTAAAGATGCACTCGTAGCTATGTAGAACTGTCACTGCTGCAGTCCTGCAGGGAAAACAAAAGAGGGGTCTTGTAGTTTTAAATGCTCTTAATACATAAGGACTTAAGTTTGGCTGCCTTGAGATTGAATATATTTTGTAAGGTTGAAGAGAAAGATTAGCGTTTGCAGCTTGGCACTGCTTACACAAAGGGTTGCTAGCATAGAGCACTCTCAAAACTCACAATTCTTTTTCAAAGTAATAGCTTTAAGCTTTTCACTTAATGTCTGAAGCGTAAGGTAATGGTGCCAAAGGTAGTAAAAGTTCTGTGGTGTCCTCTGCCATGTATGGTCGTCGACTTTTGTAGTTACAGTTTTGTGCTTTTACCTGTGCTTTAAAATGGAAAATACTGTCCAGCTGAAAACAAGGGTGGGAAGGCTGAGGCAGGTACACAGTTTGGCCTGTGAAGTAGTACTGTGTCTTAAAAGAATACCTGTAGATTCTGAGAGAGATTCTTGAGCTACCGTATGGATTGTTGGAACTATAGGGAATAAGCAAACATGAACTGAACAGTTTGCTTTCTTTAACATATTTTCTCAATTTTCTTGTCAACACTAGATCTGAAATCTTCCTGTAATAACATATCTACAAAGCCAGTGCTGTTATAGGGCCAAATTGTGGGGAGAAAAAGTCCAAATTTTAATCCCTTGTCATACAGCATCTTCATATTTCGTTGTAAAACATGTGGGAGACATGATGGTCATGTTTTGTCTTCTCTTTAGACAGGAAGTAGGGCTATGGTACTGGAATGTAACAAATCACGTTTCAGCAGAGTTCTCAGCAGATGTCTCTGTTTTTCTTTGCAGTTGGCTGAAGGATTGAAGGTGGCTCTTGACACTACGTTTGTACCAAACACAGGGTAAGTATTTTCTGTTACCCTTATCTAAGGAGTGCTAGAATTTCCCATAACTTTTAATTAGAAATGCTTATTCTGGTCATTGTGTAAATGCTCAAAATTTACTGTAGGATATTCTGTAGGCACTGGAATATTTTGAAGGCAATGAATAATACTGGGCTCAGAAGGACAAGGTCTGCTAAAAATGATTCTTCAGCTTTTAGGCCGTTGGCAACTTTGTTGTTTTGCAGTAGGTATTATATTTTCGTAACTCTTCCCTTAAACAGCTACGTCTTACATGGACCACTTAACTTGTACCTTCTTGATGGTGTTGACAGTCCTACTGCTGTCAACTCAGTGCCTTAACAGCACAAAGCAGAATTATTATTTTTTTTCTCCTGATGCTTTTGGGCAGATGTCTTTGCACAACTGAATGAGGCCGAACTGCATAGGTATTATGATAGACAGTGGAATAGCACCTTTTTGTCTTTCTCAATTATCATGTCTTTATTTTTGGTAAGCAGTAGAGCAAAGGAAGGGTGTTTATGTCTGGATAATGCGCAAAGCTTGAGACTGTTTTATAAATAATTACTGGAATTTCTTTATTGTTGGGGAGAGCCTATTGGAAAAATCAGAGTTTGAAATACTGCTTGGATGTAAGGAATTGGAAGCTAAGTCAAAAATGAGACCCCAGGCCTGGGTATGAGTGACAGGCAGCATGGTGTTCTGCTGTGTCTTCAGTGGGAGAGAAAGGAGGTCGGGATTAAGGGAGGATTAAGGATGAGGGAGGATTAAGGTGATAAAATTTTGTCTCAGTTACATTAAGTTTGAATTGGTAGCAAAATGAGCACAAAGACACATTGGAGAGAGAGGAAGAGGCTTCTCCAGAGGGACAGAGAAAGGCTAAGTGGATGACCTCTGGAGGATAAGGAAGTTCGTTTTCGATAGAGGAGACTGGCATCCAGCAGTGAAGAAGGAAGGAAAGCAAGCACTGCGCATGAAGGAACGGTGGAGAAAACCGAGCAGACAAAAAGGGACTGAAGGACAGGAAGGCCAGCTATCAGTGCAGGATGTCATGAACACTCCTGAAAGAAACTGATGATGCCGTAACGCAGTGCACTCACTTGTGCAGAACAAAATTTGAAACTTGCTGGTTTTTAGAGCATTAAGCAGAAATGCTCTTGTCTTTTTTGCTTCTTGAGGATTTTAAGGAGTTTGAGAAAGCGGAGGAAAAAGTAGCACCATGTAAATATACATAATACCAGTATTACCTTTAGCCCGTAACCTCTTCAGCAGCTGTTAATGCTAACTTTTGAGCAGGCATTACAGTCATTTAATTAACCAGCTTTAAGGGACATACATGCTTGTATGCTACCAGGGATAAAGTGGCGTGTTTCTCTCTGCAGGAAGAAGAGTGGAAAGTTGAAGACCTCCTACAAAAGAGAATATGTAAATCTAGGCTGCAACATAGACATTGATCTCTCTGGACCAACCATCTATGGCTGGGCAGTGTTGGGCTATGAAGGCTGGCTTGCTGGCTACCAGATGGCTTTTGATACAGCCAAGTCTAAGCTTTCACAAAATAACTTTGCCTTGGGATATAAGGCAGGAGACTTTCAGCTGCACACTAACGTGTAAGTATTATCTGAGCCTAGAAAAACATTATCAGAGGAGCCAAACTAAATGAATAGTGAGCATTAGCGAAGTTAGGTGAAAGGTGGGTGGATGGAAGGGGATGCCAATTTGTTTTGAAATAATTTATATTCAGTGTTTTCATCTTCAGTACAACTAAAGCAGGGGCAACTTCCCAACTTTAGGCTGTCTTTTGAGACCTTGTTTCAGGGTAATTTTGGTTTTTGTGTATATAAGATAGTGGTATAAAGGCACTTTATAATGTTAATTTGGAATTAAAATCTGTAAACTTTAACTTTTATTTTGGCGCTAGATAAAAGAGCCTTCAATTAAGCTACGGTACCTTCCCCCCCTCCCCACCAGACAGAAAGCTTCTGGCTCTGAAAAGCTAGAGCTGGGAGAGGAGTTCTGTTGCATTGTGCTCGAGCGGTTGCAGCTGTCATCACAGTGTAGCTCTAGTCTTGGCATTCCAGATGCTCTGAGTGTCTTTGAAGATGGTGTATTTAAACAACTGCAATGCAATAACGTTGTTTTCAGTCTCATCATTCCCATAACTGACTTAAGTCTCCTTCTGGATTTGTTCCTTTATGCATTATTGCAGGCTTGCTTTCTTAACTTGAGACAAGCAAAAGTTACCTGTTTTGGTTTTTTTTTTGGGGGGATTTTTTTTTTTTTTTTTGTGAGAACCTCACACCATAGGTCTCAGCTATTGGAAAGTCTTGTTCCATTCTACAAGAAAAACTTAGGCTTTGGGTAAAAAACGTAAGCAGGATTCTGCCAGCTCCAGCTAGGAAGTAGATGAGCATGGGTCCAGGGAAGTATTTGAGCTCTTGGTTCATTTTAAGAGATAATGATCAAATGATTGTGGGGAAGGCTTGATCTAAAGAGTTACTATTTACTAAACAAAGCAAGGCTTGACACACTTGCATCTATTACAAACAGGAATGATGGCACCGAGTTCGGTGGGTCTATTTATCAGAAGGTTAACAATAAGGTTGAGACATCAGTCAATCTTGCGTGGACTGCTGGCAGTAACAACACACGTTTCGGTATTGCTGCTAAGTACCAGCTGGATGAGAAGACTTCCATTGTGGTAAGAGAGTTTTGTCACCAGGAACAAGTATTTCAATTTCCCTTAAATACTGAAAATTTGCGGTATGAAGTAGTTGCTTTACATAGTTACTGAGAAAGTAAGGTGGATGGCAAACTGTGGCTTCTGTTGTGGTTCAAATTTAAATTGAGACCTCACAGGTCATATTTGTGAAATGATGGGGGGGGGGGGGGGGCGAAATCTAAAGCACTGTTTTGTCCATGGTGAAATAGTTGCTAGTCTGAGTAGCGTGCTTGGAACCTAAGCAAAATCTGTTTTCAAAAGGTAATGAGAGAAGGCAGTGTCCTTTTAATTCTCTAATTCTTACCTAACGCAGAATGTAAAACTGTACTATAGTAAGGTGATGGAAGCCTTCTCCTAACAACTGGTTAACCCTTGAAAGTCAGCTGAGGTCCTGAGACACGTTGTTACTGATGCTTGCAAATTCTTCCAGAAATGTTAGGGCCAAAAAAACCAAAAAGGTTTAAATAGTGAGAGAGAAAAAGAGAGAGAGAGGGTAAGGAGACAAAACCTGTCCACGGGAAAGCGACAGTGAATAAAAGTAACTATGTGTATGTTCTAACACTAAGAACTGAAGTAGCAAGCATTTGTTACACTTTAAAACAAAAATTAGTTCCAAGATAATTCAGCTAAAATTAAAGATAGGAAGTACTACTGTAAACAGCTGAAAACCTAGTAATGCAAAAATGAGTTTGCATATTCATATATGTATTGATCATTAAAAAAAAAAATCACTACTATGCAATTTGTGAACAGGGGTCTGTGAAGAAGACAGACCTCATCGGCTATTAAGGGACTGTAGTAACTAGCCCTTTAAAGGAAATAAAGAGACATCGCTGGGGGCAGTAAAGGATAGGGCTGCATTTTATGTAGGCACGATGGGTTACAATTTGAGGGAAAGATTGGAACTATTACTTAAGCCTGTTACAGCTCAAGCTGGAAACTCATGAGGAGAAAAGGAAGATTGGAATATGCCTCTCCTAGAGGTTAGTCTACAAGTAGCTGAAAGAGTTAATGCATAAGTCACATTCTCGGGGCACTGGGACAATTCTGGCTGAATATTTATACAGATGATTTATAAATAAGTACATTCTCGGGGCACTGGACAATTCTGGCTGAATATTTATCTGTATAAATATTGTGATTTCATTTTTCCTGTAGGCTAAAGTGAATAATGCCAGCCTGATTGGAATTGGTTACACTCACGCCCTCCGACCCGGTACGTAAGTCCAACTGGTAGCAGCAAATAGTACTACGCTATGGGCTATTTCACTGTCATCTTTAGAACAGAATAGATAAATGAATTGGCTAGAAATCTTACATAGGCTCATAGAAGTAAAGGATGTGTACATACAGAAGTTCCTACAGCAACTAAGACATATTGGTGAGGCTCAAGTACTTGAGGGAGGGCATTGTCCAGAGATACCAGTGTATATAAAGGGTCTCATTACTTGCTTTCCTAGGTGTCAAGCTGACCCTCTCAGGCTTGGTTGATGGGAAGAATTTCAGTGCTGGAGGTCACAAAGTTGGGCTGGGATTTGAGCTGGAAGCTTAATGCAGCTTTAAGTAAAACAACAGGTGGTGCTCTGGAAGATGAAGGAAAAGCGTGCCCAGTGTTTCGGCCTTAATATTACTCTGAAATTTCAAGAAGTGTGAACTTTCTACTCTTCCAAAGAATCATTTTAACCCAACACTGAAGTCCAGAGAGTGCCAGCATATTCAAGGAAGATACTTGAAGGCATGCATGGAAGTTGTGATGTTTGTGCCACATTTCACTTCAGTTTCCTGTATTTTATTCTGTTCCTAAAAACAGATGAAAATCCCACCTCTCCCCATTATCGTATTGCATCCTGCATGTCGTATACTTCACAACCTTTTATAAAAGGTGGTCTCTGTGCTGTAGTGGAAACCTGGGTTTACATCAGAATGAAATAAATTGGTCACAGTTGGAACATAATGCTGGTGGGTCTTGTCTCTCCGTTAGGTTCTGAAAAGCTATGCTCCATGTAGCAGTGGTTTGGGGTTTGTTTTGGTGCAACTTTAAGCATGGTTAATAGATAATCTGCAAATGCTTTGTTAAACTATGTGTACACCAAAGATTTCCTTCTCTGTGGTCTCTACAATAACATCCTTACACCTCCCATGTTTTAGAGACCTGCACAGTGAAAGCAGCTTCATCAAAATATTACTGAGGGTATCAAAAAGAGCAAACCAAAAGCTTACAAGTTTCAGATAATTTCATTCACATATAGAAAACAAGTATTAGGTAAGTACAACCGTTACACTTAAGGAAAAAAAGTGCAAATCAGCAAATTTGAGAAGCTAAGTTCACAGTTCAAGTGTATTAGGAAGGTGACATCTACCCGTGACTGTGCAAGCTGATTGCATGCATTGTCCATTGTTCTTTAGAAAGCCTAAAAGGCAGCAAAACAACCACATGTGATGCCTGCCTAAGGGAAGATACATCAGGACAGAGAATAAGAATATCTGCTGTCTTAAGGCACAATTAAGAACTTTTTCCAAGCAGTTAGAACAGACATTTCCTACTGTATCTTTGTGAAAAAAGTGTCTGAGATGTGGATACTAAAAGCTAGGCCATGTGTATCACATAAGCAGTAGGTGACAGTAGAAGGAGGCATTTGAACTTCCCTTCTCAGAGGCAGCAGCTTTTCACAGTTGGCTTCCTGAAGCAGCACATCTTCAGAGGCAACTGAAGTGATTTTACACCTGGGTTTGTTCTGGACTGTTTGTTTCTTCTACTTGAAGCTGCAGCCAGCTCCAATCTAGAGCCTAAAGAATAAACAGTTAGAACTACAATGTAAGTTCAACACTAGCTTACAGTTGTGATTTCTCCAGAATAAAGGGGAAGCAATTTAAAAGATTTAAAAATTTTACTGTGAACAAGTTGGTCAATATAGTTTTGTGATGAACCACACGACTGCTGTAAAGGAAACCCTTAAGCTACTTATTTTCTCTAATATTTTACTTTCTTTTCAATATTCTGCTTCATTAAATAAGCATCCCTGCCCACCACTGTATTTCCACCACAAGACCATCCCGATTTTAAGAGTGCAATTTTGCAGTATTTTTATACAACGGCCAACCGCCTTCCCCCATCATTTATTGTTTGGCACAACTTAAGTCCCCAGCACATGGCTCCTGGTCTCAGCAAACAGGGAATATGTTGGTCAGTGGTTCAGGTGGGGGAGTGGGTGCTTTCTGTCTCCCACAAATCCTACTCTCTCCTTGTCCAAAAAAGTAATACGCAGATTTATATTCGCCATATTACTTATTGGTGGCAGAGTTACACAAGCAGAAGTTTGAAGCCATGAGCTTCCCCAGTCCATTTATAGAAGAATATCAAATATGTTACCATGAAGCTCTGCTCCTGATCCTTCATTGTGTCATGCATCACATTTTCTAGTTGGCTACAGAGTTTCTGTGATTCCAGCAGTAGCTCCTCACTGAAAAGGACAATTATTACACAATTATTTTCCGTGGCAGTTTTGTTTCAAGAGATGCTACCTCTATTTTTAAGAAATATTTCTGGTAGGCATGCTTCAGAGCACTAAAGAATATTAACCTTTACCAGTCAGCTCATAAGCTCGCAATTCACATTGCAACTGGGAAAGTTGCTGGCATCCCCAGATATACTGGGACAGGGGAAAGGAAGCATGTTCCAAGTTGGAGTTGGGTTCCTAATATGTGGAGTCACTGTTGCTACAGAAAAAGTTGCAGAAGAACCTGTAAACTAAAGGATTAAGCAACATACAAGTAAACAAACCAAGGTCTGTCATTCCAACTGGTGACCCAGTTCATTTAAGCAAGCCAGAACTACACATGCTTGGTTATAGCAGTCTCTCCTTTATGATACAGCTCAGCTACTATCACCTTACATGGCAATGCTCCAACAATTCCTGTTGGCAGCGTATTTCAAGTAAGCCCAACCATTCCAGTTAAAACAAACCCTTTATTATTGAGGCAGGGGGAAGTGAAGCTGTACATTATTCCCCATTTTTCATATGGAAGATTCACAACCCCCAGGAAGTCCAGCTACTAGGTAGAAAAGACTGCTGACATGGAAACTGAACACAAAGTGTAAAATGTGAGAAAGCCTGTGTGTCGTTATTTCACAAAGCAGGAGCCCCAGCTTTATAGTGCCAGCATCAGCAGCTACAGAACTCCAGACTTTGCCTCACCTTTTCCTAACAGATTCTGATAAATTGTAGGTTCCAGAAGGGACCTGCAGCAGTAGCTGACCAGGGCTACCAAGACGTGATGTGTTCATGCTCTCTGGACTGCCAGTAACGGGACCACGTACTTTACTCTGAAGAAAACACAGAAGATTTAGATTGCAGTTAATTCCACTAATTTCCAGCAGCCAGGAGTATGAGACAGCCTGGAACTTGGCTTTAATACTAATTCAAAATAAGAGAAAAGAATCATAGCACACACTAAATTTACTATTATTTCAGTAACCTGTGCTACAAACCATATTTTCAGGTTAAACTGGAGTTTTTATTTTACTTACACAAGCAATTTTCAGCAAGTTCCAGAGTTCTTTCTGTCGTTTCTCCTGAAGCCTAACAACCGTTTCCTCATCTTCATTCATCAGATTCATCACTTTCTCCACTCTGGGGAACAATTCCAGTGCCTTCTGCTTGCAAACTACAGTTTTACTATTAAAAAAAAAAAAAAAAAAAATCAGATCACATATGGGCAACTGCAGTAGGGAACGCTTCTGAAGTTTCTTATTTCCTGTAACACTGAGACCTCATTAGCTGTACACAGTTTTTTAAACCTCTAGAACAAAACCTCTTGCTGAAAGAGAAAACGCTTTCTCTCAACCCTCCAGTAAAAGGTGATTCTACAAAGCTCACCTGAGCTGAGCATAAATGACTCGGACTTTTTTTTCAAAGGTCTGGATTGCCTGTAGAAGCAGTCGTACTATTTCTTGGCTGTCACCACTTGTCCTCTGATCTGGAATGAGAGTCAGAGTATTACACAGAAACGTAGAATTACAGGACAGAGTGGGAAGATTTTTAGTGGCTTGTTTCCACTGCTCCTTCAATCCTGAAACATCCCAAGCTCAGGGCACACAAGTTTGAGTGGGATGAATTGCACTGGATTTTAGCCACCTTCTTCAAAATGATGAGAATTGGAAAGCAGAGTTGGTAGGATGGGTCTAATGCCTTGGGGCTGTACAGCTGCTCAAAGGAACAGCTATGTCTTTCATCCTTCCTATGCAGAAGCAGCAGCCTTTGCTTGCAGCAGCAGCTTGCTCTCAGAAGAGCTGCAGAGGAGTTTCAAGAAGAGCTCAGAAGGCACCAAGAAAGCAAGGCTGGCCTAGGTTAAAATTGACTCCCTGACTCCCCTCTCCAAAAAAAGGCAAGTCCGGTAGAGTCCATGTGCAGCTAGAGCATGGGCACGCCTAGAATGCAGAGAAAGTTTTCTCAGTGCTCATTATTGCATCTCCAAAGTTACTATCCACACAAAGCAAGCTGACCTTGAGCTAAAATTTGTCTTTTACCTCTTGGCTTTTCTCTCAATCTCCGATACAGCTCTCTGGCTTGTTCTTCTCTAGAAGACAAAGGCACAGAACATAAAGGACTTCTCTACAACCAAAATTATGAACAAGTAGTTCAAGAACTCAAATCTTTAATGTACCTGTCTGCCATTTCAGACTGATGACAGGTAAGGAGTCAAAAACTGTCTTTCAGTGTCAAACTCCTCCCAGTCCCCCATAATTTGGGCTGAAGAGATAGCACTTTCATTGTCCCGCAGTGAATAAGCTTAGCTAGCAATACTCCTGCATCTGATGTTCAAGGTAGTTCAACTCACAAATCCTCCAGTGTTCCTCCTTGTTTGCGACCTAGTGGGCTTCTCTGCAGGTCCACAATGTCTGTCTGCAGGGCCATCATCCTCTTCACTAGCTGATCCACATCATCCTCCTGAAAGCAGGGCAGAACATAAGCAATGGGACAGTCTCATACTAAGGGACACTACCACTCACACCGGCTCTTACTTTCTCATTCACATTTCTAAACACTCACATCAGCAAGATGCAAACAGCAGCCTTGGACAAAGACAAATGAGAATATGAGTAATTTCAGTTCAAGGAATTAGCTTGGTGCTCTGGAATAAAACAACTTTTAAGAATTTTTTGATAAAAAATTCAACCTGCAACAAAGAGCTATTGAAGGGTCAGACTTTGTAGTAAATTTACTGCTGGTTCCCAGGTCATCATGTTGCCTTTTCCTTTGCTATTCCAGATCTCTTCTCCCATCCTATCCAACACTGCTTTTCCCCTTTTCCCTCAGCACACAACCACATCCACTCCTGGCACCCCAAATTCTGCTTTTCACTTGAACTCGTTCATATGCAGAAGCTGCTGCTTGTTAGACAGTCATTCTGCCCTCTGCCCCCTCCAATAGAGGGGAACCAAGTACTGGAAAAGAATAAGGTATCCACTAGTCACCTTTCACTCCTCATCTTGGAGCAACAGTCCTTGCTGCTGCTTACAGGGGTTACTGTCTTGTGTCAAAAGGCTGAATGCCTTACTGGGAGCAGATGTGGAATGTGCACCAAGAATGGGAAATTACTGCCTTTCCAAAATTCAAGACTGAAGCTTAAAATTCTTGTGTTCAATCATCTAATCATTCACTTTTCCATTCAGTTTAATGTATGTTCCATATCCTCTTTTCAGCTAGCCTGGCTCCAGGATTGGGCTAGCAGGACATCCGAGTGCAACCACTGCAAAACCTCCTCTCGCCTTCCCTAAGATCTCCCTTTTTCCCCTAAGCCTTACAAACACAGTAAGCTTCATGAAGTTCTGGCAATGGACAAAAACAGTGCCACCCAAACCAAGGCAACGTGACATGTGGAATCAGCCTAGACACAAGAAGTTTCTATTTAAGGTAGGACAATGCAGAAAAAAATAAAAAAAAATAAAAAATAGGAAAGAAAAACAAGCCTCATTTCCTTTAAGATAAGCAGTTAGATTTAAAAACATACCCGCCCACAAAGTTCTACAGCTTGCTCCATCTCTTTCCAGGCAAACAGCAGCTTTTCAGAAGCTACAGGAATGGAAGAAGAGTGATTGCTTTTCTCAGGTTCACACAGTAAAAGGTAGATACTTTGTGGGGATAAGAGGCGTAAAAAGACCTCTGTTTGCCTGATGCTATACTCACTAATTCCAAATTCAATCTGCTCTTTATACTTCTCCAGATCGATTTGGATGCTTGTTTTAAAGAAGTCCAGTTTTGCTTTGAGCTGCTGGGAAAGGGAGGCCATAGAATTCTTCATCTTCGAGAGGGTACTATTGTAACGCAACAGATTCATCCTGCATGGACAAAAAAAAGGCCCTATTACCCTCAGAAACTGAAAACGCAGACTTCCATTTGTATCAAAAGTAGATACTTCAGAGCGTAGCAGTGAGCACAGAAGCAGTTGTGTCAGAAGACTGAACGCTCAGCTTTTCATTAATCATTAATGGCTCCACTCATGGGCTTCCCCATTCCAACAGAGTCCCATTCCTCTCCTTTCCCTTAGCAAAGGCAGAGATAAGTATTCTAAAGAAACTGCCATCGTACATGGCTGCTCGCTGCCCCTGCTGAAGCCGGTTACAGTCCTCTTTCAGCATCCGGATTGTGTGCCAGATCTGACCCCACACTTTCCGCAACTGGAAGAAGTGCAGATTCTTCTTTGGATCCTGAACTGGAAACAGAGGGGGAGGGAGGGAAACATACGGATCAACATGAAGCCTAAAAGTAGCATTATCACATGACAAAACAGACCAAAACATCACTCCTTTGAGGGCCGTGTTACGTCTTGCAAAGCCTGTAGTTGGCTAACCCCTATGCAGCTTCCTCAGTATACCAAAATCAAATACTTTCTTTCCTCAGTTATTCTGACAAATTGAATGACTGCTACGCCAGTCCATTTTACTGCCTCTTCAGCCTCAGTATGCCAAAGCTCTCTCCACTCTTTGCACATGATACGGAACACAGAACACAAGCAGCCCTCTCAACATGGACCACCTCTCACATTCATGCTAAAGAAAGTCCTTACGGATGCAGTCAACACTTTCTGGATGAGGACGCAAGGCAACCTGAGCCTCATAGGCAACCTTCTGGTTATCGAAGAGGAAGAGGAGGTCTGAGTCTGCAGCTGCAGCATCATTCACCTGCAGAAGACAAAAGACCCAACTAGGTTCCCTCGGTAAAAGCAAGCCTCAGTAATGCCATAAACAGAATGTTCCTCCTCAGCCAAAGACTGAATGCCAAAGGCAACAAGGTGCCTATTCTGCAAGGTCTGTGTGGTTACTATGACAAACGCCTGCCAGAACAGCAAGGAGTACTAAGTGAGAGCAGTGCCTGCTGATTCACTCAGCAGCAGGACAGGGAGGATCCAGACTCACCTTGCTATCAGCTATATGTTTAGTGGCCAGCTTCTGAGAAAACAATGCAAGTCCAGCTTCCTGCAGTAGCTCCTGGTCCTGTTCTGGGATTCCCGTATCTGACTGGATCCTGGCCTTCACAGTCTGCAGAGTCTCGTCCTCTGTCACAGGGTAGGTGTGTACAGTTCCCGTAACCATGTTCAAAACGTGAAGCAACTACAAGAAGAGTAATGTGACATGAGAAGGGCTGAAGATAGATTGGTCATGTCTGAGGAGAGATCCCAGGGCTGAGACACTGGCCACTGATAAACCATTCAAAGCGCTTGCAGCGCTCAAGAAGTCACTTTGCAGCTACTTCGTAACATTATGCCATTGTCCTCCATCAACTGGACGCGAGGCCACATGGCAATTAAACAGCTTCAGCTGCAGAATCCTCTACCAGAATATGGAACCAAGCACACACAGAAGCTATTTGCTACTCTCAACAAGTTCAGTATTTGTCCTCAAATAAGCAAGAGGAAAGCACCTGTCACTAACTGCCAGGAGACAGATAAATGAGATCCTGTGCTGCTCCTCCTAGGTCTACGATTCAAGCCTCTTCTCTCATGGGCTACAGGCAACTGCTCTCTGGAAAACTTGTCAGGGTAATACAGACGCATTGCTCACCTTCAAGTTCAAAATGTCATCCAAAGCTTTGAAACACCCATTGGGTCCATATGTAGGATCTGTACCCCTCTGCCGTGGATGCCACATTAACATGAGTTGCAGCCATTTCTCCAGTCTCCCAGCCAAAACACTGAAGGATCAAAACAAGCAGGGGATCAGAAGAGGTAAAAGTGCATTTGCAGTCACCATATGGCCTGGTCTCTGCAGGAGGACTAACAACTTAACCCCCACCCCATTTCTCCCCCTCCAATCACAAATGCAGTGTTTGGAAGGCAGAAACGTAGACTCAAAACTACGCAAGTCTGACAAGGGACACCAGCACTGTTTGTGTCAGGCACTCAATTTATTCACAGATTTACATAGTAAGGCATATAATATATACGTGGTCCTTTTGTAGAATAAACAGTTTATCCTAGTATGGCATAACAGATTTCCAGTCCTCACCTGTTTAGATTGTTCGGGCAGGGTAAACTGCTAGAAAATTTGACTTCTCCAGATAAGTCTTCTGAAACAACAATATCCAGCTCACTCTTCTGTCGCACTTTTGTATGCCTAATGAATTCAAACAAGTACAATGGTGGAATAATCATCTGCCTTTCCCAGCCTGCATGCTAGTAGGCTCTTAAAGCCACTCTTGATGGATGTAATACAGATGCCGCTTTGGTTTTGGCTACCTGCCCTGCAGGAGTCAGTCCTGATCCCAAAGAGCAAGTATCAGGAATGCTGAATTTGCTCAGGTAGGTCAAACTCCCATGAAGGAAGTCAGTCTCCATAAGGGCAAGAAACATAGGGATATTACCCTAAGAATCAAGGGACCACACTTCTACTTCCTGTAAACAGGACAGTTGCGTTGCATGCACTCTTCTTATCACCTGGCCCCAGCTCACTCACCATTGCACTGGCTGCCAGTTGGGTAGGAACGGTCGGAAGCCTGTAATGCACTCAAAGGCCAGTGTGCCAAAGCTCCAGTAATCCACTGTCACTGTATACTTCTGCTGTTCCAGCAGCTCTGGAGCCTGAGACAGTTTACACACACATGAGACAAAGCCACCCATCTCTTAGCTCTCTCCATCCCTTAAGAGCTCATTAACATTTGTACAACAAATTAAAGACCGTGCTGAACGGTCTGCGTCTCACGAGCTTTGAGATCCTCTCAGAGTGAACAGCAGAGGTTATTGGCACTCCTGCTTCTTATTTATAACACAGCTAGCAGACATTATGAAAACCCAGTGTCAGCAAAAAAAGTCACCTTTGCTAGCTGCAGCACCCCAAACGCACCCCATACCAGGACAAGTACTTCATCCCAGCCCAAAGACTGATAACAGTTAACTCTATCCCACTGCAAAGTGGTAGTTGCTCTTCTAGCTGAATTCCTTCCTTACCAGGTACTGTAGAGTCCCAACAAAGGATGTGCATAGGCTACCCTGATCCAACTCCTTAGCATAACCAAGGTCAATGATTTTGTGTATTAACTGAAACACACAACAGAGAATAAGAACACTAGAGAGAAGTCCTGTTAAAAGCACACCATATAGCAGACAAAGAGAAGGTTCAGCTCTTCAAAGGTATGCAGGGAAGTTGTCAACGAAAAGATGGAAGTGGAAACAGTAGGGTCCTGTAGATTCCTAAAACCACAAAGTATGTAATGTTGTTATTGGCTTGATACATACAGAGCTGGAGACATTACTGCTAATTCAGATCTTTGGTTAATTGGTACAGTCTGGTTATTTCCTTAATAGTTGAAAGTCAAAATGTCAGCTGTTACCAGAAGTCTAATACAACCTTTCATCTCAGCTGCACACAGAATACTGTTCATCTGACACAGATCTGAGCTAGCTGTTACCCTGGGTTGAGTGCTCTTGCAGAGGGACCACTGTAACTGCCTGAAGCACATGCATGTTCCTCTTACACTTAACTTGTCTGTGCAGGCAGAGACACCTGGTTCCTGCTTACCCTTTGCTCTCCTTGCTGCAGCACAATGTTCTCTGGTTTCAAGTCTCTGTGGATGATCCTGTTCTCATGAAGGTACCTGAGAGCAGAAGCTGAGACACAGAAAAAGCCACTTGTAAGACTGTAAGTAACAGTACCTAACATGAGCTTACTAAGGATTCATTTCTACGTAGAATAAGCATGGCTTTTGGGTCAACTCCTGTACAATCAAACATACAACAAAACACGAAGTGCAAGAGGAAGAGTCAGCGTCAAACACTTCTGAACACAGTTTGCTCTCTGGGTCTTCCCTCACGCCCTTCTTGTAAATTGGAATAACATTGGCTAGCTTCCAATCAGCAGGGACCTCCCCAGACTCCCAAGACCTTTGGTAGGTGATCAAGAGGAGTCCTGCCATAACATCCGCTAGCTCCTTCGGTACTCTGGTGTGAATCCCATCAGGCCCCATGGACTTGAGAACACTCGGCTGATACAGCTGGTCCTTTACAATTTAAGTGTCCACAAATAGAAAGTCACTATTCCTGCACTCATGGTCCTCTGACTCAGGGGACTGGGCAGCCCAAGGTCTATCAGTATTATTAAAGACTGAGGCAAAAAAACATCGAATGCCTCTGCTTTTTCTTCATCCCGATTAGTCAGGTGACCATCTTCAACAAGTATCAGTCTAATGTTTTCTTTAGACCTCCTTTTGCTATTAACGGACTTCAAAAAGCCTTTCTTGTTGTCCGACACAACACTGGCCAGTTTCAACTCTAATTGAGCTTTGGCCTTTCATGTCTTCTCCCTGCATTTATGAACCACAGCTCTGTAACCCTCCTGCAAAGCCTGACCTTGCTTCCAGAGATCATACAATTTCTTTTTCATCTTGAGCTCCACAAGGAGTTCCCTGTTCAGCCAAGCTGGTCTTCTGCCCTGCTCACTTGACTTAAAACAGACTGGAATTGCCTGCTCCTATGCTTCTAAAAGATGGTTCTTAAAAACTGATCAGCACTCACAGACTCCTAAGCGAGAGCAGATTCCCAGGGTACTCTGCTAAATAGCTTCCTGAATAGCTCGAAATTTGCACTCTTGAAGTCCAGGGTAGCAACTCTGCTGTCCTTTGAGAAAATTTCAAACTCAACCATTGCATGATCACTGTGGCCAAGACAGCCACCTACCACTACATCTCCCACAATTCCTCCTCTGTTCACAAATAACAAGTCTAGGAGGGCATGTTTCCTAGTTGGCTGAGTACTCGTGACAAGAAGTTATCTCCCACAAACTTCAAGAATTTCCAAGACCTGCTCATCACCGTAGTATGATATTCCCAGTTATGTCTGGGGAGTCGAAATCTCCCCTAAGGACAAGGGTTACCAATCCAGAAATTTCTCCTAATTGCCTATAGAATAACATCAGTGCTAACATCCTGGCTGGGCAACCGAGTTGCTATACTCAGCTTTTCTTTACCTACGTGTTTCTTCAACACTCTTAACCTAGAATCCAAAAGCTGCTCTGCCAAACGCTTTGTTCTGTCCTGTCCACAAAGTGTTGTTTTCCCCATTTCACCTGAAAAATTCTTCATAGGAAATTTCTGTGCAACATACTTTCTCTGCTCAGAACCACTGAGACTCCACAACTGGCAGACTGATGAATTCCATCTAGACTAGAAAGACACAAATCTCATCTTAAGCATACACAAAGACAAAATAAGTGTCCTCTATTTTCTCACACTCGCTCAAGGTAATACCTTAATATATCTCCTTTTCTGTAGATAAAAATAAAAATCATGGTGCTAGGAAACCCAAAACTTAGCAGTATTTCCAGTTTCTGCATTTCAGCCATGACTCAGGCCTGAGCCAATGGGACTCGCCTTTCTGCTCTCTGAGACTTCGTATCCCTTCTAACAGCATTGCATTCCCAGACAGAGCTCTCTTATTCAGTGCAAAATGATCCAGCTAGACTTTCAGGAGTTATCCACAATATAACTGTTTCTCTCCTGAAGGACAGCAACCCTAGAAAGACCAACTAGGCATATACTGTAAGTGATCACGAGAACAAGTTATATCTATAGTAAAAAATATTTTTTATCGGCTGCAGTTCAGATAATACAGTTGAAAATTTGTGTCTGTCCTCCTTCCCATACACACACAAGCATGTGAACACAAACTTCACTCCAGATATGATCTGCCATTGACTCTGGTGAGCACTCAGTATCATTTCCTGGTCGCTAAGGAGCATGAGGATGAGGCAGCAGAATACAAATGCTCTGGGAACACAAAGGACAGTAGATAATGCCTAACAGCCACACCTGCAGTAGAAGTAATGACAAATGCATGTTTATTCTCTTGCCACAACCTCATCACTTTCTAAGTATACATCTGCCCCAAACATATTTCTTAAATATCTTCTTTCTAAAGCCTTAGCACCTTTCAAGTTTTGCCTCAGCACCTTTCAAGTTTTGCCTCAGCTGCAACTCAGTAGGATCACAACATTGCTTGACCAAAAACTCCACCCCAAAAGCTCTAGACAGCACTTGGCAATCTGTACCAAAACTGTCTAAAATTACCCATAGTGGCTGCCCAAATGCTAATGGAAACCCAGTGATCACACACACTCTGAAGTCCTGATGATCAGCTGTTAAGCTGAGGGTGGAGATCGATGTACAACATAAACCAGAGTCACTTGCCAAGTCTTCAGCTATCCAGAACCCATCTCTACATTTTCAAGAACAAAAATCAAAGGCTGGCTCTCCTACAGGGAGGGTGGGCAGAGCAAGACAGGAAACAAGCATACTCTGCAAAGGTCAGTTTAAGATGGAGTCATGAAGGCCACTGCTGCATATCCTTAGAGTGGATTTGGCACTGAAAGGGCTTCCATAGTTCAGACAACTGAAGGTACTTCTACCACTTACCAATATCAGATAACAAGATGAGAATAGCTTCTTCCCGTAAACCACAGCAATTCTCCAGCTGATTCAGGTACTGCAAGAAAACACCACAGAACATAGTCTTTCCCTCTTGTATCCTGAGTGAGGGTCACGGTCCCACAAACTCTCACAGATACAAGAAGTTCTGGTAACAGCAATGCAATTTTCTAGAAGCACAAAACTTTATGGGATTGTGACCTCTGGTAGGAGCAATTACAGCTTCAGGCCTTGGTCTAACTGCATGGGAGGAGAAAAGAGTGGGTGAAAGAAGTCAGCGTCATCCCCATTCTCTTCCTTCTACTTGCTCCATCCTTCATAGCCATTTCCCCTGTGCCTAGCTGCATCAGCTCAAATCTCAGCTCTAAGATCTGGCTTTTATCTATGTGCAGATTATAGCAAAGGTTAGAAAAACAGTAAGATTAGAGTTAACGTGTTATTTTTTCCTATTACAGATAGGATTTAATCACTTTCAGGAAGCGTATAGCCCACAAATGTACCTTGCCCTACAATGGTCTTGGCCATACTCACATCCTGTTGGCACATCCCTCGCACATGCCCTCATCCTCTACGTGCAAACTCCTCACAGTGTCACTTGCAGCCAAACAAATACGAAAAATTTCAGAAAACACTTAAGTCTTCAAAAGCTGAACCCACTAAAACTTGTTGGTGCCATGACAAGAATTAGGAAGAATCAGGATGCGAAGACAGAGGTTTTACAGGGAATCATGGAATTTTCAGAGTTGGAAGGGACCTCTAGAGATCATCTAGTCCAACTCCCCTGTTGACGCAGGAATGCCTGGAGCACATGACTCAGGACTGCATCCAGGCGGGTCTTGAAAATCTCCAGAGAAGGGGACTCCACAACCTCCCTGGGCAGCCTGTGCCAGTGCTCTAACTTCAACAGAAACCCTAGGATCAGCTAAGAAGCTGATCCAGCCCTTGGTCACCATCCCAGGGACCTCACCTTGCGGAGGTCTCCGCCTTGGCAGTACTCCATGGCCAGCAATGGCAAGTCATTTGGTGCAAGCTTCTGCATCCCTTCGGGGACATCACGGGCAGCCACCACATTGGGATGGTTCAGCCTGAGGAGTGGAAATGAGGGATGAGCGGAACAATGAGCGGAACCAGGGTAACACCTGAAAAACGACTGTTCTGCAACAGCTATGCAGTTTCACGTGCTCATGGTTATCATGCAAAGTCCTACAAGGACATTAATCCTTTTAGAAACTGAACTAGTAAATTCTAAAGGTCTGCAATTCATCCATCCTCCACGGACCTAAACTCATCCCAACTCCTTGCATTTCACGTGCAGTCAGTGCATTCCTTCGGTGCACATGGACAAGACCTGCCTAGGTGCTACAGGAACACGCTTGGTGAAGGAGCGTGACGAAGTCTGTTGCCGCCCTCCAGAAAAGACCCAAACCATGATCAGACCACCGCATCCTACAAAATCAACCCAACGCCCCGAAGGACAACCCAGCAGGGACATTAGGTGAAGCAAAAGGGCAGCTACGTTGCAGAAATGTTCTAACGCTGAAGGCAGTGGCAGAAGCGCCGAAGAAGGAAGTCCGAGACCCAAGACTGAGGGGAAACGCCAGGTTTTCTTTAGCCTGCCGTTCTACACGCTTGCCCCCGCGGCGGGTCGTCACCCTCCCGGGAGAGGCGGCAACCGCCCCACAGCCTCTCCCGCCATTTGCCTCGGCGCAGCCGTTAGACCCGCGCTCGATGCCGCCTCCGCGGACGCGACCCCGCCCGGCGGCCGCCCCGCCCCCGGGACACCGGGCTCCGCGCGGCCCGTCCGGCAGCGCCGGAGCCAGGGCCGTCCGCCGCCTCGCCTCACCGCTTCATGATCTGGATCTCCAGCGCCCAGCGGTCGCGGTTCCGCGGGCTCAGCTCCTGCCGGCACTGCTTGATGGCCACCTGCTCGCCGGTCTCCTGCGGATACAGCACGGGCTCGGCTGAGCGCGGGCCCCGGCCGGGCCGGGCCGGGCCGAGGGGACCGGCCGCCGCCTACCTTGTTGTGCCAGCGAATGACGTTGCCGAAGCCGCCGGTGCCGAGGCGCTCCTTCATCTCCCAGGGGCCGCAGGTCTGCGCCTGCAGGGCCGGCGGCCGGCTCATGGCGGGGCCACCGCGCTCCGGCTCCACAGGGCCCCGGCCGCCTCCGCCGACGCTTCCGGCTCCGGCGCCAGCGGCGCGCGGCGCGGCGTCCGCCCGCCCTTAAAGGAGCCGCGCGGGGCGGGAGCTGCCGGGCCTGTCGCCGGAGGACAAGGTCGTGGCGATCGTCGCGGCCGCCATCCCTCCCGGAGTCGGGGACGCGGGGTAGGAGGAGGGTAGAGCTCGTGGGCTATTTAAGTAAAATAGCAGAGCTGTTGTCGCCTTCCCGCAGCTTCTTTAAAATCCGCCGCAGGTACTGAAATGTGCCGTTTCCCTCGGTTCCCCACCTCGCCCCCCAAGCCAAACCGCCATTCTGTGTGTTACCTGGGGTTTACGTACTGCTTCCTCCCGGGCTGGCTGACGTTAAGCTCTGTGATGCCAGGGCAAAGACCCACACAGCACGGGGCGGGCGGCGCGCGGCCACACCAGCGCGTGCTGAACCTGCAAAGGCCACCAGGCACAGAGGTGAGGGGGGCAAGGGCCTGCTGCAGGGTGGCACAATGACACACCTCATAGAATCACAGAATGGTTTGGGTTGGAAGGGACCTTAAAGATCACCCAGTTCCAAGCCCCCTGCCATGGGCAGGGACACCTCCCACCAGACCAGGTTGCTCCAAGCCCCGTCCAACCTGGCCTTGGACACCTCCAGGGATGGGGCAGCCACAGCTTCTCTGGGCAACCTGGGCCAGGGTCTCACCACCCTCACAGGCAACAGTTTCTTCCTAACATCTCATCTAAATCCACCCTCTTTCAGTTTAAAACCATTCCCTCTCATTCTATTGCTCCACTCCCTGATCCAGAGTCCCTCGTCATCTTTCCTGGAGCCCCTTTAGGGACTGGAAGGGGCTCTAAGGTCTCCCTGAAGCCTTCTCTTTTCCAGGCTGAACAACCCCAACTCTCTCAGCCTGTCCTCAGCACAGAGGTGCTCCAGCCCTCGGATCATCTTTGTGGCCTCCTCTGGACCCACTCCAACAGGTCCATGTCCTTATGATGTTGGGGGCTCCAGAGCTGGACATAGCACTGCAGGGGGGTCTCACCAGAGCAGAGTCGAGGGGGAAAATTGCCTCCCCTTGACCTGCCGGCCACACTACTTTTGATGTTCATCACTAACATTAAACAGTCCTGCCAAAACTCTATCCTGAGACAGTATCAGCTTAGAGGTAAGCCAGTAGTAGATGGTGCTTGAGAGGAGACACCGTTATTGCTGGCTTGCCTAAAATCATAGAATCGTTTAGGTTGGAAAAGACCTTTAAGATCATCTAGTCCAACCATTGACCCTACTCTACCAGGTCTGCCACTAAACCCTGTCTCTAAGCACCACATCTACATGACTTTTAAACACATCTAGGGATGGTGACTCAACCACCTCCCTGGGCAGCCTGTTCCAATGTTTGATAACTTTCAGTGAAACATTTTTTCCTAATGTCCAGCCTAAACCTCCCCTGGCGCAACTTGAACCCGTTGCCTCTTGTCCTGTCGCTAATTACTTGGGAGAAGAGATCAGCTCCCCTCTCACTACAACCTCTTTTCAGGTAGTTGTAGAGAGCCATGAGGTCTCCCCTCAACCTTCTCTTCTCCACACTAAACAATCCTAATTCCTCCAGCTGCTCCTCATAAGACGTGTCCTCCGGACCCCGATATGTCAAGCACTGTAAATGGTGCCCACACTGCACTCTCTAGACAGCTATAGTTGTCCTTAAGCTGTGAAAAGCCAGGAAATAATAACTTCTGAAATCTTCCCCCACAGCCATTACTTTGTTAGCATCTTTAATCTAGAAGTCCAGTAGCAAATAGCTGTTCTCTTTAAAAATAATATAAATTCACCCCTGCTTACTCATCAGTGTCCAATCTTTTTCTTAACAACTGGGACTCCCTTCTGGAAAGTCAAACGCAGCTGCCCTTAAATCAGATTTATGGCAGTAATGTTACCACTAACACTGTGACTCTGAGAAATACACGTGATAATCTTGACATAGATTCCATACAGACAACAGCTAAACATTCAGAGTAATCAGTGTTTTGTCTTTGCCAATATGCAAAATAACTGTTGCCACGCGTCCCAACTGAGGACTCTATACAGCTGCTTCCTTAAGATGGAGGTCCCTCACACACCATTTTTCATGCCTGTGCTTACGCTAAATTTTATCAGGAACCTGATTTCTAGTGAATCAGTTCCTAAAAGTCAGGACACATCCATTACTGTAACAATTGCATCACTGACAGTTTTCATAACCCAGCCCTAAGTTCAGCTCTAAACCCAACCATTCCGATCTGTCTGCCACACTTTGATAACTTAGTGCCTCGTGACCGCACCCTAGTGATTTAACTCTTCGGTCCTCAACATACTATTCCTTATTTCTATCCAAGAACCCTTGGAAGTTTTGCTCTTTGTTGCCGCTTAACTTGAAAGCTCCTCTGACCATTCTCCTCCCGGTGGCACTGTTCCTGGCGTGCTTTGCTCCACATACAGGTCAGGGTCTCTCTGCCAAAGATTCTCAACGGATGCCATTCCGAGCACAGCACACTACGCTCTTACTTGAAACAGGTAGTTCTCAGTACTAGGACTAAGTCTACAGATTGCAGACCTTTGGTTACGTTAGAAATAATACAGCTGTGCATTCACTTTGGGCACTGCCTGGGCAGGGCCCCCCCCGCACATTCCTAGAAGCGCGATGGGACAGTTTGTCATGAGGGATACGTACTATTGTCACCGAAGCTTAAGGTGTTCAACGGGGGAAAATCGCTTTGAAGACTGAATCTGCTCTCTGACTGGAAGAGAGAAAGAACAAACCAAAACGCCTGTAAAACCCCGCTCGCCCCGCTGGCTCCAGCAGCGGCCGCTCCTCCCTCCCGCACACCCGCTGCCGGCCGGCATCGCCCCCGACCCCCGGCGGGGAGCACGCCCGCTGCCCGCCGCAGTCTCCACCCCCTCCAGCCCGCTTTTAAGTAGGACAGGAGCTGTTCGGAGAGATCAGAGCAGAGACGCAGAAAACGCAAAAATCAGGCTGGTCTGGAAAAGAAATCATCAGCAGACAACGGGGGAGAAAAAGCAAAAAGGTAGGTACTACTCTGCACCTGTTTCAAAAAGGGCATTTCCCTTTTGCAACATCAATGGCATTGTCATTAAATACCGTTAAATATTATTATTTAATAAATGCCACTGAGCACCGTGGTAGTTAACTAACTGAGTTATTGCCTTTCAGCTTTTGAAGAGATTCATAATGCAGAGTAAAGCTGCTAGCTTTCGGTTGTTTCAAGAAAGCTTTAGCTATTCCAGGGAAAGGGCTGACAGCCTCAGGCTCTGACCAGTTAGCAGGGAGGAGTCTCCTGCAGAAGGAACATTAGCAAAAGGACTTAAAACAAAGGAAGAGTTACGGACAAATATCTGGATGGTAAGGAGACCCAGAGAGCCAGCTGTGAAAGGATAATTTATCGTCTTCCTGGGAGGACATCAGACTATGCCTTTCACCCCAGGCTCCCAACCAGGATAATGGAGGGACAAAGAGGAGGAGGGGCGGATCTTCAGTTCTCCCTAAATATGCTTCTTTTCAAATGCAGCCAAAACCACAGGAAATATTAAGAATGATTCCCAAAACGAAGCCAGAGTTTGAAATATCTGTTTCCTCCGATGCCTTCAAAGACTACAGAATCGTTTTGTTTTGTTGTTGTTTTTATTTTTTTAATTCTTTTTCCCAAAAGCAGAGGTCTGTCCACTGTTACATTTTTAAAGAGAAATAGAACAAGTCTAATATTCATCTGCTCAGTTTAGAAAAGGGATACAGAAGCACTTTCTCCAGAAGGCAGCAAAAGGCAGCAAGGATCTGCAGTATTCTGCCTGAAATAGATCAAGATAGCTGTTCATCAGCAAGAAAGCTATTAGTGCCATAGATCCAGAATCAAAGTATTCTGGAATAGACATACTGGGTTATTGGGAGGCATACGGGGAGGGGGGGGGAGCTACTTTTAATTTTTGTTAATGACTTTTTGTTCAACCTTGATAAGATACATCCCTTTTTTAGCTCTTATTCCGCATTGATAATACTCACACACTTACTGCTTAGAAGGGCTGTTATTAATAATAAATTAACATGTGGGATTTAAAGTATTCCTGCTGCTGCTGCTTCAGCAAAGAGAGATAAATTTAGGGTATTGTATATCTTTATGTCCTAATGTACCTGAAAGTGTAGAATCAAAATGTCAGCACACCACATCTAGGCCTCTGGCTTATCGCTAGAGTATTTTGATGAGAGAGAAAGCAAAGGGTGAGAGCAGAAGGCACAAACTCTTTAGCAGAGCCCTACCAGAAAGCACATTGCTTGCAGGTTTCTGCTCGGAGTCTTGTAAACATGGTATTTTTCAAACAGCCATATGGTTTCAGTTTGATAGGGCTTATCATTCGGAACATTCCAATTGACTGGCCTAAGTTGTACCTTTCCTGAAACTGAAAATAAACATCTGGCAACATCTGTTACCAGTTTTCCATGGGACAGCAGCCACCAGTGGATGGATAGGCATCCCCCCATGGAGAGGGGGAAAGGGCTGCAGCATTGTAACAGCACGTTATGCAGCATGTAACACAGGATTACTGCAGCAACCAAATGACTTGGGGTAGCAGTTCAGATCAGCCATTTCAGCTTTGGGAACGCTGCTGATCTAGTTCAGATTCAACTGAAGTCAATGCCTATTTGGAAATCACTCTTACAGCTTTTAAAAAGGCCTGCTATACAATGCAAAATGCTTCCTAAGAGGTGAGAGAGGGCTTGAAAGTATATAAAAAGTATACTACAAAATCTGCATACTAATACAAATCCCTGAGAAATTCTCTGAGTTACAAGGATCTCATCATCAAGATGTGAACTAAAGACAAAACGTGGAGTAACTAAGTTCTTGTAAGCTGTTCCTGTGAATGTTTTCAGTCTGACTTGCAGCTTAAGTCTCCTCTTTGTGCCGTCTAATGATGAGAAATCACAGCCTAAACTATCCTGCTGTACTCCCAGTTGTGCTTCAGAGATTGGAATATTTGTGCCTTTTGCTTTTTCTTTGAATAAATCTTTAAAAAAATCCCAAAAACAAAAAAAATCAACAAACCACCACAAACTCTCTCCCTTTTTTAGCCTTGAATCCCAATTTGTGACTCATTGATCTGTCATACTTCAATTTCATCAGCTATTATGCAGCTGCCTTCTCTAGCTTTATATAAACTGCATCTGAGCTCCTAATTTCTGGAAGCAGTAGTCTTCTCAAATAATTGGGTTAGCTTTCTGTTTGCTCAGGGATCATATAATGTAGATGATAAAATGCTGATAGTGTGGGAGACGGCACCCGAATATTATTTCAGAGATTTGGAACTGCAGAGCAATCCTAGAGATTGGGAATGAGATTATATCTTCTTGCCTGCTACTCTACCTCACTCCTAGCTCTTGGTTTGTATAGCAGGCATTAGATTTTTAAAGGAAGAGAGAAAACAGACTTCTGGTGCGGGACTTGATCAAAGCAGGGGGGTTCCCATCTACATCACACACTCGTGATTCATCATCTCCGCCATCTAGACTGACTGCTATAGCGGTCATGGTTAGTACAGAGGATCAAGCTAAATCTGTTCCCACTGGTGGTTACTTATGTCTTGTTCAGTTGTAACAAAGAGCTACTGTTACTGCATGCAGGAGTAACTATTACTGTTAGGAAGAAAATGATGGCTTCAAGTCAGGAAACCTGTGATAAAGTTATTTGTCTTATTGTATGAGTTCAGATTACATAATAATGACAACTCCAGTCCTTAAAAGCTATTACTCACTGTGAAAAATCAATAATACCTTCCCAGTTTTTAATAGATATATTGGACCTTACTATTTAATGCCATGTTTCCAAAAAGTCCCATAGACACTAAGTTTCTAAACTTCTGACACCGTATAATCATTTGTATCCACCTTACTAATTTAAGTTTTGCTATGAACAGCAGGCTCGTGTCCCCCTGTCTCCCCTCAACAGAGTCCTGTTGGTGTACCAATAAATCCTCATTTAAAGTCCTCAAGTTCAGCGGTGTTTCTAAATATAAAATAGAACTTTGCTAGCTACCAAACTCATGCTGCTAAGGTCAGGTTTTAATGGAGTTCTTTGACGTACATACATTTGCCTGATCTTTTTCAGTTATTACAAGGTCACCAGGACAAAAGAATGGGCAAAATACATCTTCTCGGGGATTTTTCCTACAGGGATTAACAGAGGAGCCAGAACCCCACAGCAATGCGCATTGCCTTCACAGGCAACAGACCACTTCAGAAAGCCCTTCACTGCCTTTGTCCGTCACATCCAGTGTATTTTTCCCCACTATGAGGATGAGATTAGAAATGGCATTTAGTACAGCAAGGGAAAAAAAAAATAAAAATAAAATCTGTGTTCCTTAATTTCAGCGGTAAAATTTTGTATATGCTCAAGACTACACTTTGTTATGAGTGTGCTCCCCGCTGCTCAGAATTTTCTCTCTGCCCAGCAACTGCCCTAAACCAGTCAGCGCTTACACAAGGTGCTCGGCTTCGATGAAAGAAATAATTTTTCCGCCTTTGTCAGGAAACAAACTGGAGGAGGGGAAACCAGGGCATAAGATGGTAGCATATCTCACTGCACAGTGGCTACAGAAATCCAAATTCACGCTTCTGCCAAGAAACTTGCCTGCTCAAGGCCAGACAGAAATAAATTTTGCTGCAGTAGGAAGAAATACAGATGGATCACAGTACCCAAATGTCCTTCCTGTAGCTATCTCTGGCCAGATCAGAGCACCAATTTCACCAGGCAGGAAATGAACCTCTGATGAGTGAAGAGAGAAGTAGATTTTCAAAGCAAATGAGGTGAATGGAGGCAGAAATCCAGATTCATCCTTAACCCCAGCCACACCATACCAGCTGGCAATCTCCCACAAGAAATCATTGGGGTTCTCTCCCAAAACTACTGTAGGAGACAGACTATGTAAATCAGTCTGGAGGAAGCAGAAACTCTTCATGTGGTATAGAAGAGGGCTTTGTCTGAAGTGTAAAGCTGCTGAAGGGATTAGAGGGAATAAGATGTAGTTGTGACTGCACAGAAGTGACACACAGAAAGAAATGCTGCAATGAATAAATGAGAACACCAGACCAAAAGCTAGCCTGCCAGCCAGTTGCCATACTCTCCCCTTTTTAGTAAAAGCATATGACAATAGTAGAAACTAAAAGCTCAGCTGGGGAGAAACTGCAGAAATACTGAAAGTCAAAGACATAGCAGTGCTGTCCCCATCTATCATCAACCAAAGTCTCCTTGCCGATGCATCCTCTACACAAGAGAGAAGTCCTCACTGTCACCCAAAGAAGCAGTCTGTGCAGAAAACGCAGATCTTCTTAAACCACTATTATCACAGACTGACCATTCAGCATATTTTTGTGTCCCTGCAAGATATCTCTTAGGCAGGCCTCAGTGACCCAGATCTCAATTAACATTTTCCAATCAGCATTACACTCCTTCATTAGACAAGTCCATCTCTTTAGTAATGCACGATACTGTTGGCTTCCAGCAACCTTAGGAAAAAGGACTTGGAATTTACTTCTACCAGTGTTATTCTGCAGGAAACACTGTCTGAGTTCCCTTCAGACCTAAAAGGGTACACTTTAGCTTGTTAGGTTTTTAAGTTTATCAAGTAAAAGCACATCTGGGTCCAGCCTGGCAGTTTCCCCTGTCCAGGGACACCAGGATAGCTAGACCAGATGGCTGAGAACTGCAGAGTAGAAAGTATGCTTTAATGTAAAAATAATTTTCATAGTTTAAAACCTTTATTTAAACTTATGACCTCGAACTCCATTCACACTGCAAAAATGCCTTTGTTCAACATCTTATTTTTTCTTTTGTCTCTATAGATAACTTGAGATTTGGAGGCAATGTGGAAAATACTCAGAATGGAAGGCAAACTCCCATGTCTCCTCTTGCTGGCGGGAGCAATCATGACTGCTCAATGCCAGGTAAGACGCTAATGCATCAAATAATGCTCTTGCTGTCCTCCTGCGTTTTCAGCAGCACTTCCTTACCATTGACTCCAGCTGCCTGCGTCAGGCAGAAGGAGAATCTGGTTATATCACTAGAAATCAGAGGAAGGAAAACCTTACAAAGTAGTCTACCTCTAAGCTGAGATTTCCAGTCATGTGTTATCCTGGCTGGTTTTCATTTCAGTAAGCAAGTCTTCTCCAAATCTTCTTGCTGTATCTGTTCACTGTCACCTTTCACTGTTAGTAAGAGCTCCATTGTGATCACCCTTTAATTTTCTTTCTGTTGGCAACACCTTCACCATTACTCTCACTTACAACTGGACATCAATGGTTCCCATGTCCCCTCACTTTAAGCCGCACATTGCACAGCTTGAGTAAACGCTACACAATTCTAAAATGTTTAGTCTCTTTCTCAAAAAATTGCTATCCCAGCCTTCGTCTTTCTTTTTGTATTATTCTTTCTCTTGTGGCCTGATCAAAGCAGCTTTCTAAATTGGTTTCTTTCTTAAAACTTTATCCAAAATATTTTATTTAATTGGCTGCAAGAGACATATCTCTCAGAGGTAAATAACCTACAGAGGCTTACGGAGAAACTGCACATCAATGAGCAAAAATAACTGCTTGCTCACATTTACTACTTTGGAAATTATTTGCTTGAACCTCCTTCAAACAGCAGAAAGCTGACAAACTTTAGTCAGCACTTGCAGTGCCCCAAGAGCACATAATCACTTCAGGCACGATGTGAGTACACCACATCCCAAGTTCACATCACTCGGATGACAAGCGATCACCTGGTACTCTGTGGCAACTCAATGATCTACAATTCTGGGTACCCATGCTGAGGTCCTAAAGGCATTTTTCACTGTACTGTCTGACGAGGAAGGCAGACAGTTGCTCAGAGCTCCCCTAATTTACAAGACCTCAAGAAGAGGACTGGCTCTTTGGATGCACTTGTTCTCCCAGTTTTCTTAAGAGAGCAGTTACTCACAGAATTAACCTTCTTTGCTTGCAGGGCTTACGCATGCGTTTCAAACGGGGAGCCAGATCTAGAGGTAAGCCAGGCAAACTACAAACGTGTTACCTGGAGCTTTATGAATACAGGAAGGGAAAGCAGATGACGCTGAGGGAACAGAGCGTGAGAGCTGTTTGTGGTGGTTATTTGGATGAGAGATTCAGAAGGCAAAATACCAGACCTTTAATACCATCCACAACTCAAAGAACAAAGTCTTCCCCTCCCTCTGCTCTTCTTCAAAGAAAAAAAGGCCGGTCAGTAGTAGAACAATACATCCAGCAACACAGCAGTAAGAGAGATGGGACAATATTGTGATCTGAGAAAAAGAAAAAAAAAAAAAAAAAGAGGCAGTCCGTTAGACAGATGCTCCCATCACAGATACTTTTCTCCCAGAAAGAGGAGGGAGTTCTTTTGCTCAGCCAGGTCTTTTCCCCTGAATCTCTAAAAGAGGATTTCCTTTCTCCAATTGCAGCTGTTTGCACAGACAATTCATCTGGAGAAATTTACCAGCACAGGGGGACCTGGCTGAGGCTCTCAGGGAGCAGAATAGAATACTGTAGGTGCGACAGTGGTCGGAGTCGCTGCCACACTGTGCCTATCAGAGGTAAGCATGAAGAAGAAAAAGAGAAATGGTGGGAGATGAGAGATTGTCCATCTAATCATCCTAAATAAGAACTTCACTGTCAAGGAAGGAGTCATTACACAGACAATTTGGCTTGAAATAGAATAAGATAGAAATGAAAATACTAATATGTACTGAGTCAAGGCAGGACTAAGCAGGAGCGGGCAAGAGGTTGAAGAAGGCTCCTAACAGTGTATGTGGAGAGAATGAAGCAAAGCAAGAACGTAAGCGCTTCACAAAAAGACTGTAAGAACATGACAATAACAGGTAGCCAGGGAAAAATAGAACAGGCTAAAGGAGACTGACAGGAGAGGAGAGATGGGTATACACTGCCAGCTTCTTACTTCTGTGAAACCTAACAGTATTTCCTGGCTTTTGCTTATTCCACAGCCTGCACTAGAAATAAATGCTACAACGGGGGCCAGTGTTCACAGGCATATTATTCGCCACAGCTCTTTATCTGCCAGTGCCACCAAGGTTTCTCTGGGAAGCAGTGTGAAATAGGTGAGTATACCATGTCAATTACCATGAATGCTGCTACTGGTTTTAGCTATGCAGTGCAGAAGGATGAGGTACGCAGAAGCTGCTGCTGTATACCAGGCTCTCTGTTAAGTTGCCTTTTTTTATTCTAAAGCTAATACTACAAAGAATTTTTAAGAAGGACACCTGGAGTGTTCTCGATGTCTCTTAATAAAACTCTGAATTTTGGAGCTGAAGACCTTCGTGTATACTTACAGTCTGCCTGGCAAGGCATTTTCACCAACTTACTAGACAAGACATCTGGGAGCCAAGTTTAAACAGAACAGAGACTGGGGAAGTGGAGTTTGGTATGCTGTCCTTATAGTAACATTTTGTTCACTTTTGTTCAGATACTGAAGTTAAGTGCTACAAAGATGCTGGAGTAACATACAGGGGTACATGGAGCATGACAGAGAGTGGAACGGAATGTTTAAATTGGAATAGCAATGGCTTGATGGACCGGACATACAGTGGCCGAAGAGAGGATGCTGCTGAGCTGGGACTGGGCAATCACAACTATTGCAGGTGAGGGGCTGATGGCACACAGGTCAGAGCCACGGGAATCATCCCATTGTAAGAGCCTGGAGCCAAGGAACGGCTGTTTGCAACAGTCTTAATACCAAGCAGAGAACACTCTGCAGAGGTGCAAATACAGCACAGCCCATGAGCAGCAATTGCAACTTCTGTAGACATGTATGAACTTCAGCTCTATCTAGACTGGATGCTTACGACAGACTACAAAACGCATGCATCTCTCACCTCATAGTCTTTCCCTTGTCCCTTCTCAGTGCCTAAAACGCCCTTTGTAAGCCAGTTTCCTGCAGCTCCAGATCCTGCTCAAAACTCTAAAAATACAGTGCTTCCTGCACATGAACTAAACTGCACAAACAAGCTGCCCACTCCTGCTAGCTACTGGCTGTCTCATCCTCACCTTCATGTACTCCACAATTTTATAATTAAAATAGGAATCCAAATGACTTCTGATGGTTCAGTCCATGCCTTCACTGCAGAGTTACCGAACTAGATGGCAGACAAGGGACTAATAACAATAGCTTTATAATGATGCATAATATCATAACTCTTTCAGAAACCCAGATGAGGATTCCAGACCTTGGTGCTATATCTATAGAGGGGGAAAGTACATCTGGGAACACTGCAGTGTGCCCTCCTGTTCAAAAGGTACATGCAGGGGGACAGGGAATGGACTTTAGAGGTTCCACAATTCACTGCATATATAAGGGTTCTCTGTGGAGTTGTGCTATTTCTGTAGGCTGAGAAGTTGAGACTCTAATGTTAAATCATGTTTAAGCTTTTCATATTTATGGCACAGAGAGACTGAGATAAGTATAGCTAATATATAGATGCCTTGACAGAAATCACAGTTAGGAACAACTAACGGGTTCACATCCATCAGTTAACATGCAGCTTTCTTATTGAAGTTGGGAACATCAACTGCAAATCTGGAAGAGGCACAGATTACCGAGGCAGCCACAGCATTACCAGTTCTGGAGCTACCTGTTTGAGGTGGAATTCTCGAATACTTGTCAACAAGTTATATACTGCTTGGAGAAGAGATGCCTACCAGCTGGGCCTCGGTAGTCATAATTTCTGCAGGTATGTAGTCAGTTATAGAATTTAAAAAATCCCAAACTTCCTTGCGGTACTCTTGAGGCAGGGCTCTAGTCTTTTATGTGGGTTATACAGGAAATACATTACTGCTGGAAATGAAGCTCACTGACAATAGTCATTTTATTCCACGTGACCTATCTATGCTTCTCTAACATCAGACTCCATAAATGCAAATTCCACATGCCCCTAGGGCCCTCTGCATCTCTAGAAAAATCAAAAAGAGTACACTCAGGTCACAGTCTGCCACCTTTAGGCCTCCCTAGCCTCCCTGCAGATCTGATAAAACAAATAGCTCTTCTCTTTCGTGTGCTGCAGGAATCCTGACAATGACAGCAAGCCCTGGTGCCATGTACTGAAAGGAAATCAGCTCACGTGGGAGTACTGCAACGTGCCTACTTGCTGTAAGGATCCTAGCACTCCTGATTCTTCTGTTTGAGGCATTACTGTTCTGCATGTCATTTGTATTAAACTCAAGCCTCTTACAGTGAAGTAAGAGCTGGGGGTTTAAAAAAAAAAAAAAGCTTTTTGCAGTAGAAAGAGATTCTGTGGCTCCACTCTCACAAAAGTGCCTTTTTCTCTGGCAGAAGGGAAGACTGCAGAAATGGAGGACAGAAAAGGCAGGGTTTCCTTACTGTATTTTTCAAATCGGAATACAAGTTTCCTAGGAAATGGGAATGAGTCAGATACTATAAAGTTCACGGCAGGCTGCCTCAACATGCACTGACGACTAACAGGCTCTTAGCCCAAGGAAGAGTGCTCGAACAAAAAAAGCCTATTTCTGGGTTTGTCATCCACAGCCACCTGTGGCTTACGGCAGCGCAGAGCACGCCAGCACAGGATTAAAGGTGGCTCCTATGCAGACATTGCAGCTCACCCCTGGCAAGCTGCCATCTTTGTGAAGTATCGCCGAGCGCCTGGAGAGCACTTCCTCTGTGGAGGAATTCTGATCAGTTCCTGCTGGGTTTTGTCAGCTGCTCACTGTTTTGAGGAAGGGTGAGTTGAGGATTCAGTACTCTATGGGGGGGGAAAATCTGGAAAGTGGAAGCATCCAGTATAGCCTTACTAGGAGGGTAAACGACTTGAGGAGAGCTCTTTATCCCAGTAAGTCACTCTACACTGAAGATTATAGAGTTAATTGTGCTGAGCATTACAGACAGGCAGACTAGCAGCATGGCATTAAGGTACCACAGCAGAATATCAAGTAGCTGAAGAACAAAGTTGTCAATACAGATGCAGAGCCATCTGAAACTTGAGAACAGCAAGGGGCTGGCAGAGGAGCTTTGCCATGATGGCTGTAAGCAATTAGTGCAAAAACGAAGGCAAACAGGACACTTGAGGTCAAACTGCCTAGGTAATGAAGCAGTAAGAGTGCTAAAATAAGAAAAGTAGAAGCTCCAACAGCACATCTCTAAGGGAACGGTCCACTCCAGTAAACATGGGAAAAAACTAAGACTCTTTTGTTCTTCAGCTTTAGTGCAAATCAGCTGAAGATTGTGCTGGGTAGGACTTCCCGAGCAACTCCCGAGGAAAATGAACAAAAGTTTCAAGTGAAGAACTACACTGTGCACCAGAGATTTGACTCAGAAAATTTCAATAATGATATTGGTAAGAACTTTTCTGACCTCGTGATGGGAAAGGTCACAGTTGGCTCGAGTTTGTGGTTAATGAAATAGGGATTTTTTTTTCCCCCCCCCTCTTCAGCTTTGTTGCAGTTGAGCTCAGATGCAGAAGGCTGTGCTATTGAAACAGACACTGTCCGTCCTGCCTGCCTCCCGAAACCAGAACTGCAGCTGCCTGACTGGACTGAATGTGAGATCTCTGGTTATGGCAAGAATGAAGAATGTAAGTAGAAGGTACATGTCTACATGTAAGTAGAAGATGCTATGTCCAAATTTTGGGTCCCCTGCCCTCAAAGAATTCAAGCCTTTAGCATCGCTTAATGTGTGACCCCTTAAGTTATTATATGGGCTTATGTGAATTATTATATGAGCACTACAAAACGTATGCTTAAGTGGGAGATACACAAAAACAAGTTTTGCTGTAAGTGATTTCATTCATCTGAGTGGTGTGAGCTGCATGGGCTAGTAGAGTCTTCCTTGCTACCGTCCAACAGTAGAAACACAAGAAATGGCACAATTAATAAGGTAGAAAAGACAGAAAATTTGCAATCAGGGCTGCCACATTTCTGCTGTACCGAGTACATTTTGATATCGTCATTCTGACAGAAATCCACTTCCATCAAGATTTAATATACTGTACAGTTGCAGGTAGTTGCATTATTCTAAAAGACACGTTGGCTGTGCAGTGATAAGCAAAAAAACCCAAACAAAAAACCCCACCACCAAAACCAGTTAAAGAAATAACAATCCCAGATATATATTAAAAGGCTGGCTAAAGGGTTTTTGAAGTGAGCTACAACAAACAGAAATAAAAACTGTCTGAAAGTATACACAGGCTGACCTATATTTAAAACAAACCAAAAAACTCAGCTCTTATTTTACTGGCACTTTCTACTAATTTCTTTTTATTCTCTAACTTGTAAACTCTGGGACAAAGACTGTGAAACATCCAACATAACAAGACCTAATCATGATTTGAAACTATAGGGTTTTTGGAACAGACTTGCAGATTTAACGTTTAAGTGTGGTGTAAAGTGCTTTTAAAGCTAGTTCTCAGCATTGCTTACAGGGAGTACAGGATAAACTCTTTGAAAGGGAAAGGATGCTGCAACTGTAATTCAAAACTAGACTGAAAAACAACAATCCTGCCAACTTTCAGCTTTGTGCAATTGCAGCTATGCAGGAGAATAAAACCAACACTCAAAACAAACAAAAAAATCCCTTCCATTCCAACATAACACAAGTGTACATTCCTATCCAGTTACTCAGTATTGTGTATGACAAGGCATCTGATTTTTGTTAGTGCAAGTCTAATACTAAAAAGTCAGGATCCTGTTTCATACAGTTAGGGATTTTCATAGGCACTTCCTGTTACTTAATTTTGATTGCTGTAATTGTGCAAAGACGACTTATCCATCCAAGAAACCCAGCAGTCTTTAATTTGGAGCCTACAAAAATCTCTGTAGCATTTAAGCTTGCTAAAGAAGCAATATTCTCTCTCAACTATATTTAAGCTGTTCTCACTAGCAAAGCAGAACCCCCAAGAATTAAAAAAGACACTTTAGCAAGGAAATATTAGTTAAGCCAACCCCCCCCAACACCCAGCCACTTCTGTTTACTCTCTGCTAAACTACAGAAACTGAACTGCAATTTTTTTTTTTTTAAGTATATACACAGACATATATTTATATTGTCATTTTTCTTCCAGTTTCTCCATTCTATTCAGAGCACCTGAAGGAAGGCCATGTCAGACTGTTTCCAGCCAGTCGGTGCACAACACGGCATCTAGACAACCGGACAGTTACAGACAATATGTTATGTGCAGGAGACACAAGGCACCTTGATGATGCCTGCAAGGTAAACCCAATTCTGTTCCTCTTTTCTTTTTAGGTCTGTCCTTGATAGTCTGAACTAACAAAACAAACAGTTTCAGAAAATATTTTAAAGAAGTTCTGCATTTGGCTACATGGAAGTTCTAGCAGACTTTTGTTGACAGAACTGCTGGTTCCTCTTTCTGTTTTCTTCCCCCACCCCTCATAGCTGGGAAAGCAGGCTACACTTAACCAAGCAAACCAGAACAATAGACTGAAAATCCCAAATATAGGAAATACCACAAAACTGAGCAGGAAACTCTACCTCAGCAGCATTTCCTAATATTTTCTCTTGTGAGCATGCAAAACACTCAGCAGGAGGTTCTGTAACAGGAAGGGGATGCCGGTCTACTGAAAAGTGGAGAAAAGAAGACTAAAGGCTAAAAGATGGTACAGAACAACCAGCTGTAACATGAGGAAAAAGGAGGGCACACGTTCAATCCACATCCTTTCCATTTAAACAGCTCTAATAATTTTGCTTTACTGTTACACACAGCAGTATAAAACACCCTGGATCATTATAGCTTGAATAACAGCATTTTTCTTTTTGTTCTTATCAATGTCTCACCTACATTTCATAAATGAGCGCCATACAAAGTTAGATGCTTTAGCGTTAGTTAGATTTTTTTTTTTCAGGTCTTTCCCCACAGGAGGAGCATTGAGGGAGTCTGGAATACAACAGTGGCTTATGTGAAAGCGCTGTTATGAAGAGCTCTTGTTTTGTGAGCATACTGCATAGGGTATTTCCATAGACACTAGTGCAGCATTAAAGCCGGGGGGGGGGAGACGACGACACACACACACACAACACAAAACCAAACAAACAAAAAAGGAGATTGTTACTAACCTGCTACTTCTCTGTAGGGTGATTCTGGAGGGCCTCTGGTCTGTATGAAGGATGATCGTATGTATCTAATCGGAATCATCAGCTGGGGAATAGGCTGTGGCCGCAAAGACATACCTGGCGTTTATACAAATGTGAATCGTTATCTTGACTGGATTCAGGACAACATGAAACCCTGAGAAAGAAAAATGAACTACCCGGTCTTGTGGCCATGGCCTTGCAGCTTTCTTCTGGGTACTTTCAGGATGCTGACAGGGCTTCCTGTTTCTCCAGATGCTTATGACTTTGAGTACAAGAGGAAGACAAACTGCAGCATGTGGGAACGGCACGTTCTCAAATTACTCTCCTTTCCTTATTACAAGTTATTGAAAACTAATACTCCTTTCCCCCCACATCCCCAAGCTTTCTCCTTGCATCAAATCACATGAGTACAATTAAAAATAAATTTTGGTCCGAGAGTATAAACCAAGATAGAACGTCATGCATCCCATGAGCAGCTATGTTGTTTTGGGAATGGGTGTGACCTGAAGTCAAAGGGGTCAGATTTAATTTCATGAAAATTTCATTTCCCTCCTTCTTATTTGGCTGTAAATTTGGAATACAATCCAGTCAGGCTTAAGCTCTGTCCTTACACCATTTTACTTTGGTTATTTAAGCTGGTTTCACCTTGAGTCCAATAGAAAGAGCAAAGCTTTAGGCATGGGCTGTTTATTTCCATATCAATATACTACTTGCTTTTTCAGTTTGGAACTGATTCATTAACAGGATGGTATGCTTGTTAGGACAGTCTGTTCTTCCACTTGCTTTTCCTCCTGGTAGGAACTAAATATTTAAATAAATATGGAATAGGTAAAAATCTTAACACCAGCCTTACTTGCCACAGAATCAGCACATTACTTTTTGACTACTAAATTTCTACGTGTTGTCATTTGATACGAAAGCAAAAGCTCGTTCTCTAGCACAGCAGCAGGGCAGAACAAAGGACAAGTGTAATGGTAGCAGTTTTCAGTGCCTGCTAGATTTACATCCACCCATAAAGATCAAGTCAAATGTCACAAGGTTGCATTTGTCCTTTAACAGAAGACAGGACAGGTATAACCAAGTCACCGTGAACTAGAATCTCAGTAATCAAGCATTACTTACTTGCATTGCAGTTGCCACGTGATGCCAAGTGGTATCTATGCATGTCCCAAGATTTAAGCCTCTCTGAGAGATTCTCTCTTGTGCAATTTGTTTATAAATCAAGAGAAAGCACGTGTGACTACCATTTTAGAGAAGGAAAAAATTATATTGAGGCTGCAAAAGGAGTTTAGCTTCAGTATCAACCAGGCATTGTGTATTTGGGAAATTCAAGACATTCTAACTCAAAATGTTTACTCCCACAGTTTTAAGGAGCTCTCTGATGATCTACTAGCACAGCCCCTAGTCAAATAGAGAAGCTTATACAATAAGTAAGTACAGAAAAGAGATTTGGTAAGGACGCCCATTACTTCCTCAAGTGTGTTTTGTAAATGGCAACTTTACAAATGGTCCGTGTCTTTCTAGCTACCAGCTTAGAAACTGACCTCAAAGAGATCTTCTCTAATGTCCTCAGAGAAATGGTGATGTAAGTCCAGTTAGCTTCAGCAATGAGGCCCATATTCCAGCCACTGGAAGGGGAAAAAACCCCCAAGATGTTTAATAAACCAGAGTCACAGTTCAGGGGTGTTTTTTTGTGTAAATTTTTTTTGTTTTTAATTGTATTTTCTTAAGTATTAACCTTGAGAAAGAGACAAATTAATTTCCACTCCTCTCCCTTAAACCCATTTCCAAGTGCTGCTGTGCCTTGCTATCCTGGCATTCACAAGCCTGCCAAATATTTGCAGCCTGTAAAACACCCAAAACCGTTCCAGTGAGTAACACAGGTAAGTGTCCTCAGGAATGCAATTTTTGTTCCACAATTCAAACAGACTATTAAATACATTATTTGAGCTCAATGTGATCTAACTGTCACCAATAAATTGTAACTGAACCACACCTGATACTGGTATCTTTTAGAAGCACACAGTACCACCATCTTGAGACAAGGTATAAAACAATGACTGCCATCTGCTTGCCTCATGTTTCTTCTCACTTTGCAGTCGATATTGTCATATTCAAGTTCTTTCAGAACCTGCATCAACGTCAGCATTTATTGTAACTGAAGTACACAGCTACACCTCACATTTCCCCTCAAAACTCCTTGTATCATCATCTACTAAGTTATCTCACTGATGTTGCTCCCTGCCTCCCCCTTCTGTCTTGCTTCCTCTTTCATTCCATAGGAACTTGCAGCCATCTCAGACTGATATAGAAAGCTTGTCGTAAGGGCCAGACACCCTGATGCACATAAGAAGCCTTTCAAGATCTGGAGTAACATGAATCACTTCAACAGGAAAGAAAAGATACTTTAAGAAACAAAGCTACAAAGCTAAAGGACGATATTAGTACTTGAGGAGCAGGAGAGTGAAGAGGTATTTCATTGTTAGAGCACAGCCCTTAGCGTCCTACCAAAAACCCTACCTAGTAAATAAAAATGGCTCAGCTGCATTCCTAAAGACAGTCTGACTGAAGTTCTAGGAAGAGCTCAGCACTCCTTTTGGGAAACAGTAAGAAAATTACCAAGAAAGTAATTAATTTTTGCTTTTCAGACAGCAACTTAGTCCCAAGCTTACAATCCCAATTGCATAAAGGCATTTATCTCCCTAAGGCATCCACTATGCACAATCCAATTGGCATAATTTACCTTCCTCCTCAAATACCAACTCTATTTCTTGTAAAGCCCACATAAACCACTCTGAAATGACACAGATGACATGTGAAAATGAATTTTATTGATGCCCCTGCTGAAGGTTATATTTGCACTGAACATGCTCAGCCATAAGGCCACCTGCTATGGCATTCATCAGTTGCATTGGAACTTGCAATTCCATGTGCAAGATGCCACTCATCCACTGCAAGTATCCATCACGTGCAAACCAGAATGTATGTTATCCTTCATTTAGGGTGACCTTGTTCTGTTCACAAGCATGAACTGTACATGCTGGACTGCACAGCCACCTGATAGATGCTGTAGTCATACGTACAGCATCTTAGGGACAAGTTCTGCTAACACAGAGAAAACACAATGGCATCTAGTGGCCAAAGAGCACATTACAGACAATACAGAATAGTGCAGATGCCTCTCACTTTATATTTATGCTGTACAGAAAGATGCAGCACAGACTGGAATGGGCAGATGCAGCAACACCTTCTGCAGAAGAGATGGTCCCAGAGAAAAATCCAGCGTAGGCTTGAATCCACCTGCACAGCTGCTGATCGGGTACAGGAACTGGAATGAGGTAGGACAGCCAGAAACACCACAAAGGTACCAGGACACAATTATCTCAAAGACATCAGTGAGCAGGAGAACAGCAGTATCACCTTCATTTGTAATAGGCAGGCAGAGACAAAAAGAGGTTCCAACAAGTTAATAGGATAGTGATCGTCTTCATTTAGCCACAGCTTCAGTTTCCATCAGAGTGCTATGTCTCCACAAAAATTTTCCTGCCTCTGTCTCTTCCCTGACTCCCTAAAGAATCTAGGGGAATCCCTACCTTTAAACACTGACGAAAAGAGAAGCAAAATTACATTCAGATGGAAACACCCATCAGTTATAAGATCACATGTGCTACAGTCAGCCCTTCATAGGATACCATAATGAGATTTGGATGTGTTTCCCCGTCTGTCTCCAGAGATTCAAGATACTTGATGACCAAGATGGCTTATGAAGTATCTAGAAAAAGCCCCCACTTCTTCCCTTCCTCCCTCCCTTTGTGGCACCATCCCCAACCTCAGGCTTCTTAGCTTCCCATCCTGGGTAGGACAATCTACCTTTCCACTTCTTCCAGTCCCTTTGAGGCAGAATTGCTAGATGAGCTCTCTGCTGCCAAGAACTATACAGCTCTCCGCCCTAATGCCCAGTGAGAGAAAGGCAGATGTTGGACCATCACACTGGAGTTGAAGTTTGTGGAACTTCAATTTTGTATCATCTACAAAGGGATAAAAGCCAACCAAAATATAAGAGGAGTTACAAAAGGCAAAAATCCCTAGAATTTCCTTTATGACAGCAAAATGAAGGTGATACAAGCTTACATAGCTGACTCACTAATCCCAAGGGACCTGAACACCTCTCCCATCTGCCATTGTTCCAAATACTTCAGATTCAGCTAGGGATGAGACGGTTTCAGGTCAACCTTACTTTTCCGTGCTCCCCAGCACTCTAAGCACTGGATCTCCTGCTCATGCTACTACAGGCAAGGGAGCAACCCTAAACAGGTGGATGGGGTAAGAGGCTGCATCCAACAGCCAGGGACAGGAGAAACAGGAAAGTGCTCTTCCTCACTATTGGAATCCTCTAGGTTCGGACTTGGAACTTGCCAGCCTTAGTCATGTATTTTATCCCCTTGAAGGGCTTGTACTTCTCCCCATACATGTCCAAGCGATTCACCTTCAGTCCTAAAGGCAAACAAACACAGCATAAGACTGATTGCTGCCACAAACAAAGCAGGCAGGCCTTCAGGATAAAGGAACAGAAGATCATGCTAGAGGTGCAGAAAGCATAGGAAAAGTTTCAGCAAGCAGTAAACGGAAAAGAGAAAAGCTGACAACTGCTACTTGTCAGAATCATTCTTTACAAACACATCCATACCCTAAAATTCTTTATAGGTCTGTAAGCATGAAATGCAAGGAAATGTAGATAGGCTATTTCACAGAGCATCAGAGAGAACAAATCCATGTATCTGTAGTCAAAGCACACGATTATTTTTACTTGAAGAACATGTTTCAAATAGAATGTACTTCAGAAGGCCTGCGGAGCTATTTCAGCTGTGTGCAGAGTGAGCACTGACATAGCAGAGAATATTCAGCTGCTTTACCTGACAGTCACTTACCAGATATAGCCAGCTGCTGAATTTTAAACTGCAAGTTAATGGTGGGGTTTTCTTCTGGTTTTGATGTCCCAGCTTGCAAGCTCACACTCCCCTTCAGGCTTGGCAGCTTCTGGGGGTTTATTTTCCCCACATCCCATGACAGCAGCTTCAAGGGACAGAAAATGCAGCAGTGAAACAGAAATGCAGTAACACCCTCTAAAGAAGAGTCCCCTTCCAATGACAGCTTTTAATGTTTCTCTATGGAAAAGGTCTTTGTCTTAGTATCTTTCCTTTCATATTGGACAGACTCAGTACAGGCTTAAGGAGCAGCTGCCTTGGACCTTTTTTCTCCCTCTCTCTTTCCATGAGGTTCCCCAAAAGCCTACCATGAATGATATTTCCACTACTTGTGCTACAGGCCCCATTTCCTATGTGCAACAGTGACAAAAATAATGCAGAATTGCCCCTATCCAAGTGACTGAGGTAGTGTTGCTTGAGGCTTTACTGTGGGTAAACCATCAAATTTAAGTTTGCAATAAGAATAAAAAAATACCGCCTTCAGAAAAGCAATGTTCAAGGAAATGTTCATGTAAGCATGAACTGCTCAACTTCATTTGCTGAAAGGTAAAAAAGATTAAAAAAACCCCAAACAGCTAGTTTCTCTCTTTCCTCTCACCTTTGTAACTGGATCGAAGATATGTGTTCCCTGAGAAGGTGTAAGGGTCATATTTAAGACACCTTTTGGCATCTGACTGGTGACCATCACTCCCTCTACAGTCTTCCCCATAGTCTGCTTCGGCCCTACTGTGATCTCAAAACGTCCCAGTGAGCTGCTGTCACGGAAACTGATGTTGTGTTTAACGTAGACAGGAATTGCCACAAGACTAGAATAAAGACGTGAACAGAAAGTCCTTGTCAATCTCTTGCCTTCATCTTTGCTTTTCCTGTTGCAGTCCTTGCCTTCTACACCGAAAACATTGGAAAACAATCTCTTTAAAAACGATGGAAATCCTACGTTCATTTGTTTGATCTACGAGCAAAGTCAGAATCCTGTTCTCAAGTCTTAATTACACTGTTTTTAATCAAGCTTGCCCTATCTTAGTTTTCTACCTCTATCAGACAGGTAACTACATCCAATATAACAGGAGACTTGAGCAAAGGATGAGGAATGTTTTTGCATGTCAGAACCAAGCTGGCAAGTAGTTCCAGGCAGTACAGCAGCACTTGAACTGCATGCTTGTGCTTTTGGTTGTATTTCCCACTCCTTTTCATCTACTTGAAAAGTCTGACAAAGTCCAACAAAATGCTTTAGCATTTGTAATCCCAATTAGTACTCCGTAAGCTGCTTCTAGAAAAAAAGCACAAACAGTGGACAAGAACTTGTAGTTCTATCAAGAGAGATGTCAAAAAACCGAGATTACCAAACAATCTTGTTTTATTCTGCAAGTTTTTATAAACATATGGAGTAATCAAGCTGTTGATTTCCTACTGCCTAATTCTTTCCCTCTCTAGTTTGCTCATCTGCTACTAGTCTTTGAAAAATGCTGGCTTATGAAAAAGAAATGACAGAATCACTGCTCCAATCAAGGAGAAAACAGGTGTTTTAAAAAAAAGGAACAGTGCTAGTTACAATGCACCTCTACTTCATGTGGCACAACATGCCACCTGATCTTTAAAAGCAATTCCTTTTTTTTTTTTTTTGGGGGGGTGGGGTGTGTTATTTATTTATTTTTTCCCCTAGCCAGGAAAACCCAAATTTCATAATTCACAGCACTACATTTATCACCTACTTCTGAGCACTGACATGGTAGGAGAGCAAGCGAAAATTTCCATCAGGTGGAATGAAGGAGAGTATTCTTTCTGACTCCCAGCGCTTAAAACGCACACATGGATGAAAGCTGACATCATCCAATAACCTAGGGTTCTGAAAGAAAAGAAAGTCACAAGGTTAGTAAAGGCAGTATTACTTAAAATAACCTCCTCTTCTTCTCAGTCTTCTATCCATGAAGGGCCTACCATTTGACAGACTCTGCCCACCTGAAGGTATCTACATTCAGACATGTTAAGCTATTTGATGCTGTTACATCTGTGTGATAGCAGTACTCAATAGTCTCTATCCTATTTTAGAAAACTTAGTCATGTCAAATAATTACATTGATGCATACTCATAAAAAAAGATGGCCTTTTAGGATATCTGCCTAAAGCATCACTGTATCTCAGAAACTTAGTCACAGCACACACTAACAGTACTTCTAACAAAGAATCTGAAAAGAAAACCTCTAGGCTCAAAGCTGCTGAAGTTCACTGTGAGTTTCCATTGTCAGTTCTTTCTCTTTTTGTCCAGCACACCCACGTTCTGATCTACTGGGATCCGTCAGCATGAGACTGAGATCCTAGTAGCAGGGCTGGGAAACCCTTTTCAAAATACTTAAGTAAAGATACATCCTTTGAACTTTACCATAAAGGAGAGCGTAAGGTCTGGCATCCCAGTCAGCTTGACACAAGCATCAATCACCCCTTGGATTTCAGCAGTAATTGTGGAACCTGCAACAATAAAGTAAACATGGGAAGTTATGTGAACCCCAGTGTGGAAAAACTATCAGTGGGGAGGAAGGAAATTCATTATCTTTATGAAATGTCATTGCTCATTATGTTGCTCGCTCAACATTTTTGTTATTCCCAATGACTTCTGGAGAAGATGCATACAAATAAGAACTGGCAACACCAATGTCCATTTTAATAGCCAATGACAATAGCTCCCAACTCTAACAAGACTAAAATGCACAAAAACTAAGGAGATAGTGCTATGCACAATTTTCACTCACCTTCTACTTTCCCAATATAGAATTGCTTACAAGACCTCAGGAATGAGGACAAGTGAAAACCTTGGTACCTCTCTAAAATTTTTGACTGAATAGCATCTACAAGTTGGCAACATTCCAGAGTAAGAACAGGAACAGAGCTTCCCCACTTAGATAAGGGAGCTCCTCTTTGAAAACCTAAATCTCTCTTCAGGCACTATCAGGACAAGTTACTCTCATTTTAGCCAGAAGCATCTTCCATACCTGATTTGTCAATGATTGCATCTATCTCCTCAATTACATCAAAATACGCCTCATTGTTGGTATATTTTACACCAGTACGTCTCCAAGGCACCACTGATAGTTGTCCAGTAGGAAGCTGGTCACCCACATTAGTGCTTCCTGGAAAAAGAAAGGGAATTACAACAACCACAGAAGTTAGACAATGCTCCAGAACAAGTTCTTGGCCTCCTATAACTTAATCTTAATTAATCCCCGAGAACCTCTATCTCTTTGTAGGCAAGCAATTACCCTTCCAGACTTACTGTTTGCATTCTATAATTTACATCTCTCTTACATCTAACTCGAAAACATACTACAATAAGGCATAGGGAAGTGTAACTAAAAAACAAAATAAAAAGCCACCCCAACAAAAAACCCACGCCAAACTAACTCATCCAGAAAGTCGTGTCATGGCTGTAACTGAAAACGTAATCTGTTTGTTTGGGTTAAAAAAAAAAAAAAAAGTGCAGCTGGTGCTGGAACAGAAGGAACCTCAAAGCAAAGCACTAACATAGGACTCCCTAAATACACCTATGCTGGTGTTTGGAATAGTACGGGACAATATAAATTTTCTTCACCCATGTCCTAATTTACTTATGCAGGAATATTGCCACATGGCCTCCCCAGGTTATCTACTTTTTGTTTCCCTGTACCTGTGATGGTGTTGACAACTGTTCGCAGGATAGTTGGAGGTTTTATCAGTTCCTTAAGAATATTAGACTCTGTTGCCAGTGGAAAGCCATTGTCCAGCATCTCCTCCAGCACCTCATAAACCACCACGACATTATCCTTGATCATCACCTCCGAACAGACACCAAAATAATCCTGTGCAAAAGAAATAATTACTCAACAATCTCTGAAAGAGAGTCTTAGTGTTCATTCAGTTCAGCATCATTCCACACAGAAATAAATGAACCCTCTTCTGGGAGGAGGTGAAACAACACTGAATCTCCATGTATTAGTACAAGCACATCAGACAGACTGACCACTCCAACAGACATGTACAACTCTGAGCATACCTCTGCCACTGCCCCAGCAAGCTGGCAAATCACCGCATCCTCAGATGCTCTTATTTCCTTTCTATATAACAAGATTCCCTTTGATAGCTATGATATTTTTTCATTAGCACTTGAAAGTGGCTCAATTGCAACTGATTAAGCAGCAAGATTAAGAAAAACTTACTTCCTGCAGCCACTACCAAATTGTGTGCAGTGATGCCTTTCATTAGACACCAGTATTATATATCCTACCTCAGCTGCCCTGGTCTTTACTTACACTACTCTCAATATTTTAACTGGGCAGCACTGCTGTTTAAGGAATTCAACCTCTCCTCATCAAATCTTTTAATTTACTTTTGTTATAATGCTTGCATACATATGGGCAATAATACAATTATTAACTTCAATTCTCTAAATATTTTTTTAGTATTTATTTTGATGTGGAATATAGAGGAAGCACAGCTTCAGACACTCTGCATATTCTGCCTAAGTCCTTGTTTGTTTTATAGGAGAACATTTCTGAAGTCTGTCTAACACACTACCTATGTTTTTTAATTCCGATACTGCTTGGGATGTACAGACTGCTCACACATCCTAAGATGCATTGGACTAATAGCAGAAGTCCATTATTCTGAAAAGTCTGAAAAATAATTTTATCCATGTAACAAAACTCTCCTTCCTCATAATTTAAGAGGTGTACAAAGCAGAACCTTAGAATGTGAATCATAAAAGATCCACAGACCAGTTTATTCCCCAGCTTAATTCCTCTACTGTTTCTTTTGCTCCTACTCCAAAATAATAATTAGCAATATTAAAGTTTGCAGTAAAAATACACCCAAGTCAAACTGTAAATCTGTAACACAATGTAGGTATAGAAAATAAGTGAAGATCTTTCAGGATTCAGCAGATGTTATAGGAAGCATTCTGAATAATTCAGCAATTTTAAAAACTGAACATTTAATTTATTTACAGTTTTATTCTATGGGGACTTCAGGCATCTTTCTGGAGAGAGAGCGAGCGTACGCACACATAAACCTGAGCTTCTACTTACTTAGAGCAATTAAAGAGATCAGGTGTTCTGCACAAAGCACGAGTGTCCTTAAACTGTGACGCTAGAGAATTCCTAGTCCTGCACTACAGACACTATTTCTTTTTCAGACATATCAGATTTTAACATATGGCCATGCCAGTGAAGACACACTCACACCTCATCCCCTCACAAAAACCAAGACCTAAGCAACTGACATAGCACATTTTCTGCCTGAACAGCCAATCCACTCCCTGAACTCAGTGAAACATAACTCAGCCTATGCTCATGTTCTGATTGGCACCTGGAAGCAAAAGCTCACATGATACTTGTTTGACCAAGCGCCCACATTTCCTGTATTCTGGTAGGATGCTGGTCACAAGACATTTCAAATCCACACTACACAATGCAGTTGTTTGCAGGCAGACTACAGACATCTTCACTGTTTCCCTAAACTGACTGGCAGTCGTGTCAGCCATAGCACAGAGGGAATATGGCTGCTGTGGGGCAACTCCTGGGACTCACTTCTTTAGGAAGCAAATAAGCTTCCAAGGAACATCACTAAAGGTAAGCACTCAGGTCAGTTGCCACTAATTCACTAAAGCACATGGCCATGAGTCGCAAAACCTCCTTCTGAGAACAAGGCCAGCTTGGTCCTAGTTCACAGCTCCCAGACGAGACAAAGCTGCAAAACAGAAACATAAGTCTTGACTGGTGAAAGGTCCTTCCTGTGAGCACGGACTTGTCTTGAATCCATCGTCATCCTACGCGGTACATTCTGAACCACGCAAGCCCTTGAGACCCACTCTAGAGCCTCACAGGTGCAGGATGAGAATTAAGAGACAGGAAAAAAAAGAGAAAACCAGTTGCTGCTAACTTGAAGAGCTCCCTTTTCTCCCCCGCGCCTCGTTCTCCTTTACAACACGGCAGTAACCTAGGGCTCTTCCTCTCCCACCTCCTCGGCCCGCACCACCCAACCCTCCAGCGGGGGCAGGACCGGAGAGCCGCGCCGCGCCGCCCCGCAGCAGCCGTACCTGGAACGTGTCCACCACCCGGTGCAGGAACTCGATGACGAAGAGAGGCGGCACCTCGCTCTGGATAACGGCCACGAAGAAGATCTTGTGGCGGTAGACGCTGAGGAGGTAGTGGTGCGGCGTGGGGATCACCGGCGGCACGTTCTCCGCCTCCGAGGCCCTCTCCTGCGCCTCGAAGAAGTAGTCGCAGACGGAGCGGCTGACGACGCTCTTCCAGTGCTTCTCCAGGAAGATGTCCCCCGAGGCGTTGATCAGGAACAGGCTGTGGATCATGACTGCGCCGGGCAGGCCGCACGACGGGGCCCGTCCTGCAGCAGCCGCCGCCGGAGCCCGGCCTGAGCTGGGCAAACCTCCCCTCCGCGCGCGCGCCGCCTCAGCGGCCCCGGCCTCTCGCGCCCGCCTCCTTCCTGCCACAAGCTCCACCCCCAGCGCGCGGATTGGCGGCGCGAAAAACTCCCCCTAACCTCTCCGGGCGGGGTTTGGCAGGGAGCGCTCTGATTGGGTGACCCACTAACAACCGCGGCCGATAGGGCGAGGAGAGGCCGTGCGGATGATGACGCAGAAGAACGGCGCGCTGCGCTCAGCTCCGATTGGGCCAGCAGCTTGCCCGGGCTCCAGAGAAGTTCGGGAACGCGCCCAGCAACGCCCCACCGGCTTCCCCACCCGGGGAAGGGGCGGGCCACCCCCGAGCGCGCGCAGCTAGCCCCGCCCCCTCCGCTCACCGACACCACACGTCACCCGCCGCAGACCGGCAGGGGGCGCGGCGGGACGCGCGCGCGCCCGAGGACGGCCCGGGCTGGAACCGCGCTCGGGAGCTTGGGCGAGCCCCGCCCACCGCCGCGCCACGGGCACGCGCGCCGCGCTCTCCCCGCGCCCCCGCCACGGGCACGCGCGCCGCGCTGCCTTCACGGGAGCCGGCGGTCCGTGTCCCCTCCTCCCCGGCCCGAGGCTGCCCAGGCCTGGCAGACGGGGCGGTCAGAACGTCCCAGGCCGCGGTAACGGAGCCGGCGGCCTCGAAACGCACGTCTGCCCCTGTGGTTTTTTCCAGGGCAGCCTTTTTTAGCGTGGAAACCTTAGCGCAGCCCACGACGTGTGTTAAGTCACCCAGTTTCTACAGCGAGGAGCGGCTCGTAGAGCGTCTGCCACTGTATTGTTTTGGTGGTTTGTTCACCACAGAGTAGTAACGCTACTGAAAACACAATCCAGCTGGCGTGAAAATGACAATTGTCATGCAAAATGCACCTAAACCCTATGCCAAGTGATTCCTTTGCGCAACTACAACAGGTGTTTCATGTTCATACAGCGGATCTCCGGACTTCTGAGCCAGGCAGATGCCATTACAAATAACTTTGCAATTTTACTACTCTGCTGGGAACAAACGTAAATACAAGAACAACGAAAAATAAGTCCTTCCTATCGCGTTAAATAAGCTGTCTCAGCGTACAGCCTTTATTACACGGGAAGCACCAGCATCGAAAGGCTCGGGTCCGAGTCTTTACACCCGACTGCACTTCGTGATGGTGGGCAAGTCTTCTAAGCAGTGACAGCACCAGATCTGGAAGAGGAGTAAGCTGAATGGACTGATTATGTCAGAATGCAAAAAACTGCACTCTTCCAAGTTTATATTGGATCTTATTTTCTATTGATACGTTGTAGCTATTTTTCCCCCCAAATCCAGCATAGGTCAGTTCATTTACTCTGACATTACCTTTTAATACTGCTGTATGCATACATCCTTATTTGAAGTATTAGATAATTCAACATGCACTAGACGAGCTTTTTGCTGTAGCAGAAAATAATGAAGAAGTGACCTATATATTAATTTCTCTTTCATGGTCATGATTTGTATCAAATGCATTTCTTAAACATCAAATAAAGTTTTTTAAATGTCTAATTCAAATTACTATAATGAATTACACATTTGAGAGCAACAAAGGGGTAATAATTTGTAATTTAATTACAGCACTTCTAAATTTAAAATAATTATTTATGATTTTAATATAACCACTTTACTTTTAACACTAAGGTAAAGATTATTGTATCAGTCTATGAAGCTCTTGGAGACTGTGTTAGTGGGAGTCATACAGGTATTGCAGAAAGCAGCAGCACATAGTTAAATTGAAGAACAACATAAAGCCTTCATACATTTGGCTCTCCGAGAAACTCAAACCTCTCTGTTTTTAACCTGAACTTTAAAATCAACAGTCATGGGATATGTCTTTTCAATACAGGCATTTCTTTTTTGTCTCATGAAACGCAATTCAGTTTTGACTGTATTATACATTATTTAAAAACTGCCATTTCCCTCTGACTATTTGTACCCATCATCAAAATTGTTAGTATTTTACTCAGTTCATGATGATGTCACTTCTGTATTTCTCCTACGGTTACTTCAATTTCTTTAGCCATTGAGAACGTTGGTGCCACTACAAAAGCAACCATAGGCTAATTAATTATTTCTGCACACCAAAGGAAAAGGTTGTTGAGGGAAAAGGGGAAATATGTTTCTGCTTTAAAATCAGACAGGTTTATTAAAGTACCTTGCTGGCACCTGCAGAGAACAATTTGTAGTTACACCAGTGTTTACTGCTGCAGAAATGCTGCCTGGCTGCTTCCAAACTGTTAGCACAAGACCGTGTTTTCTCCTGAAAGTCAGTTTCCACAGTGGCTTGGGAGCTTATGTAAACTAAAACCTAAAAGGAGAACATGGCAGAAGGTGCTGCCAGAACAGAATATAATTTTGCTGGTTAATCTACTGACAGCCTGAAAACCGCTCATTGAAGGGTACTATACTTCAGTTACAGTACGTGAACCCCCAGAGAAACCTAAGCACAGTCAAAGTGCAGTGCTACAAAACGGTGTTGCAAGTCTGTGCACTGTCTTTATGATAAAGCTATTCCTTACCATCTGTAGTTTGCCATATGCAGGAATTCTGATGATTTAACTGTTAGCCTGTGGTGCGAAAATATAAAAAAGAGTAGAAGAAAACAGGCTATTTTTTTATTTCTAATAGTCAACAAAACCAATTAATTTGTCAAGGGTGCTAATAATAACCTACTGCCAATTTTGAAACAGAATATAGTCTACAGACTGATACTCAGTGTTGAAGAAATACAAATGGGTTTCACTGTTACATACAGAATCCTCTTAGTCTTGCTTTACTTTCTTATCTGGAAATTACATTTATATCCATTAGCTTTTCTGAATACAGCACCACAGCCTTGTAATTTAAGGCACTGGAAGCCACGCAGCACAGAGCCACCCAAATTTTGAAGATTCAGGAAAAGGTGGGAGAAGAGATTAATCCGTAGGGAGAATCCAACTCTGACAAGACAAGGCCAGACCTCTGTAGTCTACATGGCAGAAAGAGAACCGTGTGTACAGTCCTTGTACAACAGCACCTCAAACTCCATCGGCTTCAAGGAACAAGAAACTCACTGAAAACATTTAACTTTCACACTGAAAAACCTATTCTGTTAAAACATCAAGAGTTCCTCTTGCTCAAAAGAGAAATTTCTCACCTCAAGACACTAAACAAAGCCATTCGCAAACTTGTGATGTTTTCCTTTATTAACTCTGTCTCCACAGTGTTCCTCACAATTTTTTCTTTTCTAAAAAGGAAAGCTCACATGAAACTTTACACAGTAGCTGTCCTTTAAGACAATGATGAAAAATGCCTACTCCATAATGTGTACACACAACGGGTAAACAGAGCCAGAGGTTAGATAAAGTTAAAGAACTGCATGCAGCACATAGCCATTCAGGATGGATAGCAAAATGAGATTCTTTAAATCAAATATAACCTAGGAGAGAATGCTGTAAAATGAGAATTTGCTCTTCACTCATTTCTGCCAACTTTCAGCACACACTAGTCCAACGTTGTACCTCTGCAGAGCAGAATAGAACCATGCTGTTTGCAAATAAGCCAAGGGCAGACCTCTGTTCTTAGACAGAAAATCCCTTTTGATTTCAGCAACAAACCGCCAGCTCTGCGGAGCCAAGACCAAAGTACCCAGATAGCTCCCAAGTCATTTCCCTGTAGAACAGCTAACGTCTTGGCAGCAAATTTTTTAACTCTACAAACTAAAATGTATCAAAGATGTCAGAAAGCCACACAAATTACCTCAGAAAGATGCCTAAGGATAGAGCAGTCTTTAAACTGGAAGCCATGCAGCACAGAGCCACCCAAATTTTGGAGATTCAGGAAAAGGTGGGAGAAGAGATTAATCCGTAGGGAGAATCCAACTCTGACAAGACAAGGCCAGACCTCTGTAGTCTACATGGCAGAAAGAGAACTGTGTGTACAGTCCTTGTACAACAGCACCTCAAACTCCATCGGCTTCAAGGAACAAGAAACTCACTGAAAACATTTAACTTTCACACTGAAAAACCTATTCTGTTAAAACATCGAAAGAGTTCCTCTTGCTCAAAAGAGAAATTTCTCACCTCAAGACACTAAACAAAGCCATTCGTGGCTTCCAGCTGAGAAGTACAGGCAAGGCACACCGGCTTTCCAAGCTGAACGGCATCGTTACCTCAGAATTCCGCATCGCTTCCGTACCTTGAAGTCAGAAAAACCCAGAGTCACCGTTCCAAGCGCAAGCTTAATTAAGCCTAAGAGGTGGACTTCCTACCTCACAGGTTATAACCGTCTATCGCCAGAGCCCGACCGTCGGCCCGAGCCCTCCCGCCGCCCAGCCGTTCCCGCCTGGCTGGCGGCGGTCGGAGCAGCCGGTAGCCGCAGCCCGAGCCGCGGCCTCGCGGTCTGGGAGGGCTCCCCGCAGCAGCCCGGCGGGACGCTCCCACGGCTCCCGGCCCCGACCCCGCACGCTCTGCCCACATGGGGCCGCAGCCCGCCCTCAGCAGCCGGCCCCGCGGCGGCGGCGGCCTGCCCGCTCCGGCTGCGCTGGGCGCGGCCCCGCCCCGCTCGGCCCGCCGCAGCCCCCCGTCTCCGCGGCTCTTCCCGGCGGCTGCCGCCGCTCCCGCCCCGCCGCGCTGTTC
>VFFE01008899.1:4370464-4420266 GCA_008921705.1 Burhinus oedicnemus | reverse complement strand
GCTCTGGACCCAAGATGGCCGCCGTGTCAGTTTCGGGCTTCGCCGCCGTCCGGCCTTTGCCTCTCGGTTCCCGTCTCTCGCGGGCCTCGGTAAGTAGCGCTGGCGGGACCACCCCGGCTTGGGCGCCCGGTGCCGGGGAACTCGGAGACAGGCGGCTGGCGAGCTCGGTGGCCTGGGGAAGGGGAAGGCCCGCGGGGCGCTCCAGGCTCGCGGCCTGTTCCGGCCCCGCCGCCGCTCTGCGCCAGGCCCGGACCTGGCCGTCGGCTTCCCTAGGGCCCGCCGGGCCTACACCCTGGGGAGGCGGCGGCCGCGGCAGGACGCGGATGAGGCGGGCGGTGCAGGCCGGGCGTTCGCGGGCTGAGCTCCTCTCTCTCTGGCGCGAGAGAGCGCGGCGGTGAGAGGGGGGCGCGGGCCCGGCCGAGCCGGTGCGAGGAGCCGGGCTGCACTGCCCGTCTCCGTCGGGGTGAAGAACGGCGTGGGGGCCGGCCGGCTGTCGGGGCTGCGGCCTGCGCCCCGTTTCTCCCGATCCCGCCGGTGCGAGTCCCTCGGCTGAGGCAGTGCGCCCCTCGGGGCGCCGTGTGCGGGGCCGGCCCGGGATAGGGATGGGGACAAGCGGTAGCAGGTGCAGGGGCCGCTCGTCACGCAGGGAGCGAGCCGGCGTCGGGACCGTCCCGCCGCCGCCCCGGCCGGGCCGGGCGGTTACGTAACGCCGCGCGCAGGGAGCTCCGCCGGGGACGGAGCCGCGTCCGCCGCCGGCCGGGACCCCCGGGAGCGCGGCTGCGCCCCGCCGGGCAGGCGGGTCCCGGGGACCGCCTTTCCCTTGACGTCTGTTGTTCGCGGGGTAAAAGAACTCCAGGCGAGCGCTGCATCCGTTCTGGTCTGAGCAGCGGTTCTGGCTCTCCAGTTCTGGCTGTACGGAGCTGTGCTGTTGAGTCTGATGTCCGTATGCAAATGTGTTCTGTGTGTTGATAAATTCTTCGGTACTTACTAGAAAGCAGAACGGGAGAACTGCGTTGATGGCTAGCTCGTGACTAAAACTCCCTTTGCAGAAAATCGTTATTCCTTGTAATAAACAGTTTATAAACCCTTGTCAGTTAGTGTACTTTTGTAGTAGAACTTCAGCACAGCGTACTGTTATCACACTTAGAAAAAGTCTTTGTTAAAGACAACTAAAGGCTGTGAAGCAGAGCCTCATACCCTTCCATCTGCATATTTAATTAGCAGTGTCATAAGCATTCCTTCTTCATTGCGTATGGTCACCTGTTACTTTGTCCTCGAGTGTTTTCAGTGTGCCTCATCTATACTGAAGATTATAATGTTGTATTATTCTTTTCTATGGTCTCTGAAAGTGGAACAATTAATTACAATCTCCAGCTGCATTTCTTCACTTTTTTTTTCTTGATGGAACAACTGTCATAGCTTTTCTTAGCAGGAGGGAATCAGACCTATGATTACGCTCCTGGAAGTGCTCTGAAAGTTTCTTGCTGTTTGCTCAAGACTCTTGGCTATTCCTACTGCTTTCTATTGAAGTTTCAGGCAGCGTCTTCCATGTGCAAAAACGAAGAGAGTTGCCGCTTTTTTAACATCTTTGTTGTGTTTATTTTTCTCCCCCCAAATACTAATTTAGGTTATGCTCAGCAATGATATATAGAATTTATACTGACTTATGGATTGAAATAAAAAGGGCACACTTTTTTCTTTAGGTTGTATGGAGTTATTTCAGTGATAAAGCATGCTTTTCAGTGCTTCAGAATTGTAATAGTGGATTAAAACTCTGCTATGTGTTTAATGAGTTAATGTTGGCTTCTAATTTTTTTCTTTTTTTTTCTAACTGTTCTTTGGAAATGTCTATTTTCTTGTTTTCTTCCAGGCCTAATGTTACAGTTCTTCTGATTGTGAGTGTGCAGACCAGAAGCTGAGGTGAGATATGCTGAAATCTTTATACCTTTGTGGAAAAACTTTATCTGAAGCTGTTATGGGATTTATTGGAAAGAATTCAGAAATTTCTAATTGTTTTGCTTTCCTCTTTTCAGTGTGAAAACAAATAATGTTTGAGAAAAGAGGAGTAATTCAGAACAGAAAACGTGTATGCTATGGTTAGCTGGTTCCCATCATTCGAGAATCTGTTTTCTCATCGTGTGAAACTTGTTCAGCATCGGGATAAAGGATAACGACTCTATGGATATACAGAATTCTTCACCATGGTAAAACTCGCCAACCCGCTGTATACAGAGTGGATTTTGGAGGCAATCAAAAAGGTAAAGAAGCAAAAACAGCGTCCTTCAGAGGAGAGGATATGCAATGCAGTGTCGTCTTCGCACGGTTTGGACCGCAAAACTGTTCTGGAGCAGTTAGAGTTGAGTGTTAAAGATGGAACTATTTTAAAAGTCTCCAACAAGGGTCTCAACTCCTACAAGGATCCTGATAATCCTGGGAGAATAGCACTTCCAAAGCCTCGGAACCATGGCAAGTTGGATGGTAAACCAAATGTGGACTGGAATAAACTTATCAAACGGGCAATTGAGGGCTTGGCTGAGTCTAGTGGCTCATCCTTGAAGAACATCGAGCGCTTTCTGAAAAGTCAGAAAGATGTGTCTGCATTATTTGGAGGTAGCGCTGCCTCCATTTTTCACCAGCAATTACGATTAGCTGTCAAACGTGCTGTTGGCCATGGTAGGCTCCTTAAAGATGGACCTCTGTACCAACTCAACACTAAAGCAACCACTAATGCTGATGGGAAGGAGAGTTTTGAGTCTCTTTCCTGTCTCCCTCCAGTGTGTCTCCTTCCCCATGAAAAGGATAAGGTAAGACCCAGTTTGCATGGGCATTTTCTTGTGATTGATTGAAATATGTTAATACAGAGTCGCAATTTGAGGTCGGTGATTTGTTTAACTGGCATCTTGTAAGTTAGAAATGACTAATGTGCATTTAGGATCCTACTGTGTGCAAATTTTGAAGTGTGATCAGAGGAAGCGTAATAGATTGTAATTTGTACTTTGGACCTGAAAACTGCAAATGAACTACTGTGGGGAATTTACCTCTTAACACTTCTGTACAGCGGAATTGAATGTTTGATAACAGGCTTGCTTTAGTTATGTTAGCAAAACAGCAAGTAAGCCTCCTCACTTTAAGGTGAGGTGGATTTGCAAAGCAAACTTGAGATCATCTCTTATTTTCACATTTTTATTTGACTGCCAGTTCAACTTCTTACTTGAATATAGATAACATAGTGAAGCGCTGATTAGCACTTGCCACTTAATGCTGTCATAGAAGCTTTCTTTGTTCACAACGAAGAAATTGCTTTCTGTCCCAGAACAGCTTTGTTGTGAAATAGGAAGAACAGGTATACAGAATATAGCAGTTGAAAAGAAGAGTGAAATCAGGACGTAGAGTGCATGGAAATGCTGGAATGAACACTCATGGACTTCTATCCCCTTTTGTGCACTTCCCCTCACTGTTCTGAAGTATAGTTTGTGGTACAAACTGAAGTATTTTTCTATTGTTTCCTCTTATTTTTATGCTTTTTTCCTCTTCCTTTCTTGTATCTTTCTGCATGCCTAAGGTCTTTGACCCTCCACTCCAACCTCAAGATGAAGTTATTGGAGTGAAATTCATACCCAGTCAGTATCTTTACTGTCCTTGTGCTACTGTGGAAGCAAAGTAAAACAGAAGTCTGTTTATTGAAGACCAATTTGCCAGTAATTCATATCTTTACACGGCTAGTCTCCAGGACTTTTAGAATGTGAAAATTATTTTTTCTATCCATAATAGGTACATTTTTCAGCAGTGTTGGAAATTTTTTGTTGTTGTAACTGTCCTCTTCAGGGATGAGTTCTTTGAGTGTCTGCTGCTCATGTTTTTTCAAGTCAACTTCGCTCTCTGGTGAGAGGGCTGCTTTATGATCTGTTAGGGTTTGAAGATTTAAAACTGCTGTATAGGAGTCGTCTTCCTTAAAAAAAATCTGTGCTGATCTGTCACCACTAAAGTTTCTCTGAAGTTCTGATTTAACTGTGGGAGCTCTACTGCAGGTACAGAACTTAACTAGTCAGTGTTGTGTTGTGGGCTGGTGGAACACAGGAATTAAGTATTACTATGCTGAAAATTCCAGCGGCTTCCTCTATCCTTTTTTCAAGTGTTCTGTCTACAAATGTTTCCTATGTACTTCTCCAACTGTATCGGTAATGAAATCAGTATAGCTGTAAAATGGTATTAAAACTGGATGTAAACAAGCCTGGTACATGAGGCAGCTGGATTGAGAGTGCTAGTAACAGTGGAAAATATTAGCTATGCATATTATTATTAACACAGTATGTTTTGCAGCCTATGCAGTCTTCTTGTAATGTGCCAAAACTCAGGACCAGCTTGATATTCTTTCAGATGAAGTGTTCCCTGAGGTTTTCTTAAAATGGGATATATCAGAGTGGTGAATGATAGTATGGGCTGCTATAAATACTGAATTAGATCTGGGGTTTGTTTTTTGTCCCCTGGAAAAATATGTGTATCACGTTCTTGTGTGTGCATAAATATAAACGCATGCACACATATGTGTATGTGCATTTTGGGCTGTTAGATGTGCTCCCCAATTCCTTTCCACCTGTTCAGGTCTGAGCAGCTTGAACACTAAAAGGATTGTTAGTAACATCAGAATGCATGGTAGCTATAGAAGAAATTTTGCAAGTGATTCCTTCAATAAATTCTTCTGTTTTTTTTTTTTTTTGGCATGTTTTAAACTAACATCCTAGATTTTCTGCTCTTCATGTACCACCTCTCTGTTGTGTAACCCATGCTGAGCTTCATACTAGTTTCTTAAGTCATTTTGAAGGTATGATATTAAAACATTTATGTAGATTCTATGTAGATTAGCAGCCTTCCAGTACCTAAAGGGGCTACAGGAAAGCTGGGGAGGGACTCTTTATCAGGGGGTGCAGCAGTAGGATGAGGGGTAATAGTTTTAAACTGAAAGAGGGGAGATTTAGATTAGATACCAGGAAGAAATTCTTTACTCTGAGAGTGGTGAGACACTGGCCTAGGTTGCCCAGGGGAGCTGTGGCTGCCCCATCCCTGGAGGTGTTCAAGGCCAGGTTGGACGGGGCTTGGAGCAACCTGGTCTAGTGGAAGGTGTCCCCACCCATGGCAGGGGGGTTGGAACGAGATGGTCTTTAAGGTCCCTTCCAGCTCTAACCATTCTGTGATTCTGCCAGCATTAATGGCAAGTCAGTGGAAGCTAGAAGATGAGTTCCTAGTCTACAAGATTTTTAAGACAGTTTGCTTTTTGGGGTTTATTATCACTCTGTGATAATCTTCCTTCACTCTACTGTTTTGTGTTAAATCTCAACCAGTTATGCAGGTGGAAAAAGCTTACTATGCTGTAGTAATTTTCTTGACTTATTGGGTGCTTGAGAGTAGTGAGGGATTTTGGGGTTTTTTGATTGTTTTTTCCTTTTTTTCTCTAATGGAATTATTCAGTACAGATTCTTTGGGAGTACTGTGACAATGTTTCTCTTGGTTGTTCCAAGAGCCTTGGCAACAAAATGAACAAAAGGTCAACCTCCCAAACCTGAGAAATCCTAATGACTTGTCTCTTGTTCACTGTTGTTAATCTTTTGTCCTTGCACTGTTTGGTCTTTAACATCCGTTTAAGAACTCTCCATATATTCTGTGATCCAAATTTATTAGGTGTAATATTTCTTCCTTTAATTTGTTCAAATGTAGCTTCCACTCAGCTGCAAGGGCTTACCTGTCTGTCTGATAGTAGTGTCACTTTGTTTAGATGCCTAGACGTGAACATTCAATTCTGGATATATATCTGTGTATTATAAAACTGAGTGCCTGCAGGAGCTCTATGAAAGTTGAGGCTTAAATTTTTTGAGCAAAATAAACATAAAGCAGCAGTACAGAAGCTTTGTTTTGTAAGTATTCTTTACTTTTTTTCAGATCTTATTTTTTATCTCGATATTCTGTGAATACTACATTCTAGCATTCAAGGGCAAAAAAAATGGCCAAGTTATCATGGTTTACCAGGTAGTAATGACATGCTGCTCATGACATGGTTTTGAAATCCCTGGCCTAAAAATGCTACTTGAATGAAAGCAAGCAAACAGGAAAAAAAACTTGCTGATGGGCAGAGCTCAGCGCTGAAATTTGCTTATCTGTTAGTGACAATAGTTGACAAAAGAAGAGTTGTCTTTAATTTCATTTTTAAGCACTATGTGTGCCTTCAGTCATGTATAGGCTTTAGGGAAGTGGCCTTTTCTTTCTTTTCAGTTTCCTGTAGTTTAGAAGCCAAAATGGGAATTGCAGTTAAGAGTTATTTTTGCATTCCTTGTCCAGCGTTTAGTCCAAAACGTGACTTGACTTAGGTGTTGTTTCTGTGATAGGTGACAGACTGGTAATATTCACAATACCTCCCCTGTTGTGGAAAGAAAGAAGGCGGGGGTGGTGGCAAATTGTTGCAATACCTAAAAGTAAAGGGAGTTCATATGAAATTGTAATGAAAGAGAAGATGGTTGAGTTGTTGCCTCTTGGGTAAGTATCAGGCAAGCACTATCCCTTCAATGTATCTGGAAGTGAGGAAGTGTAGATGTCGGGCCTCCCACATTAGGTCAGCCAAAGAAGTGATAAGTGTGGAGCAAAGAACGTTCGGCACCGAGTCCATCATCCATCAGTGACATCTGTACGGAATGAGCAATACTGTGCAAGCTAGACTCTAAAATAAGTAATCCCACTGTCACAGTGCAATTTCTACAGTAAAGCCCTGATTAAATATGCATGAAAGATTTCTTTAAAGTATAACTGTCACTTCTGTTTCATGTGTAATTAGTATACTTGCAGACCGAAACAGGATTTTTACTTTTTAAAGTTTGGTGTGTTTTTTTTTTTCTTGAAAAATTGCTGTATGCTAGTATTGGTTCAGAGAACAGTTTTGTCTTTTGAAACTTCCTGCTAATTATTATTTTAAAGAATGTTTTTTATGAGGTGGAAGAAAAATTCTTTGGTGCTGCTTTGGAAACCGTAACTTATCTTTAAATGAATGCCATGTATCTTTAGATAGCTGAGGGCAGACTTCTTTTGTCATCTTTATAAAAGCTAAACAGAGTAAACAGTGGTACTGTTTTAACATATACTAGCTATTGAGATGTCTTTGGGAATAGAAAGGCTTGACACAAGTATGCAGAAAAAACTTAGTATCTTGATGAAATTTGCTGGGATATTTCACCACCACTTGATTGGGTTTTTAGTTTTGGGTTTTGGGAGTTGTTTTGTTCATGACTGGGGCAGGTGCTGTAGATGTGATTCAGGAAGTTAATTTTATTCATGCTGACACCTTGCATCTCTGCCAGAGGTTACAACAGCCATTGCAAACATAAAGCATGTGGCGTTTTGCTCCTCAGCTCCTGCAGTTTGTAGCCCAGTTTATTACTATTAAATGAAATTGTTGGTTTAAGTTAATGTTCTGTGTTGTGAAATGCAGCTGCTGCTGGAGGGAGAGAATCTCCGATGGAGGGACGGAGAGGGCAGCACAGGGCAGTAGCCTCTTTAATCATCTCTGTTGTGAACTGACGCATCATCAGAGGGCTTTGATTGCATGCTATTGAGTTGGCCGTGCAGCCTGCTATACCTTTGTTTTATCTGTACCACTAATACCTTTATTTCTTTGCTTACTTTTTGGCACAAAAGGTGGCTTTCATTTGTCAGACAAGAAAGACAGATTTCTGTCTCTTATGGGCACTTAGTTGGATATACCCCATTTGTGCATTTGAAGCCCAAAAAGTAATGAGTATCTGATGCTTATGTATGGTTATCAAATGCATATTATATATTTAATTATGAGAAACTTCTTATGCAGTTGTGTGCTGCATCTTTAGAATGCTGGGGGAAAGGATTGCAGATTGCAATACTTTAAGAGTCTGTTTTGATCAGATATTTTGAAATAGATAACTTTGTGCTTCCCCCCCTGCCCTTTGTTGAAACAGAAGAGCTCACTGAAAATATTTTGGTCTGGAAAGCCCTGAGTTGTCTTCCTGAACAGTTCCCATTGGTACAGTAGCCTTTATTTGTAGGGCTATGGCACCTAGTAGTTCAAATCATATTGTATTGGCACTGTACAAAAGCGTAACTGAAAAGCATCTTGTTTTAGAAAGTTGACGTTTAGTGTGAAATAGGACAATACTCATGAGAAGGAGAGCACAAGATAATATTATCTATGTAGCAAATAAAGGTCGTGGTATATTAGCTATGTGTTGAAAATTTTAATCATGTCTTTTAGTCATTACAAAACAAATGCATCCATGGTTTTGGGATTACAGAAAATTATGACTGTGTGTTATGGCAGTACTTACTACAGTACTTACTACTTACTTCCTTTAGAATCATTTAGCATGATTTTAAAATTGTGTAGTATGGTGGTCAAGCTAGAAGGAGGAACCCAGCCACAGCTTGAATACGAGCTTTAGTCAAAAATCAACGAAGATGTGGGAGATCAGTATGTAGTACTTGTATAAAAGCCCAGACAAACTGTGTTACCTCATTAACGCAGCAGTTTTTGATAAATGCTAAAGCTGTTATCCCCAGAATGCTAAAGTGTATTGTTTCACTACCCTGCATGTTCTGTTTATCCATTCACTGTCAACAAAAATAGTAATAATGTATTTAACAAATAGGAATTAAATTTACCATTTGTGTGGTCTATGCATGGGTTTTTTGCAGTATGACTACAATTAAACAAGTACTGTTTAATAGTTAATATAGTATTACTACAATGCAAGAATTACTGCACTACTACAAGACTACTACAATACAGTAATGTTTAGTACTGTTTAAGAGTAAAGAGCTGTTTCCCGGTATATTGTTGTGAGGAACTAAGCTATAGTAAGACGCAGGTCTTAAGGCGGGCAGCACTAGATAAAGACAGCGCTCTGCTTTTGTTTTGTTGACACTTGCTACAGAACACAGGTTAAAAGGCTGTAAGACTTTTGTAAAATTGTTATTATGAAAAAAATAATATGTTAACACATCAGCTAAGTGAAGGAGACGTTGAAATAACTGATGTACATGTTGGATGTTTCCAGAGCATTTGAAATTTGATCTCAGGACAATAGTAGAACTGTTTCTTCCACAATTAAAAGGAAAACACAGATGGTATTAATTGATCTCCATTTGCACTCTCCTTGAAACTGTCTCTTACGTCAGTTAAAACTGGATATGGCTGTAGCAACCTTTAAGTAAATATCTTAATATTGTCCTGCAGTACAGCTGAGAGTATAAAGCCAAAATTCTGAAAGTGCTTCCTGAAAAAAAATGAGGGAAACTTCTGTGGCTGAAAAATAGGAGGAATTCCCCGTGCTGCTGTCTCATATGTGTTCCTTATGGCATGTCTGTTTCCTAGTTTTGTGTTGCTATTTATATCTGTTGGTACTTACCAGTCACTTTAACTGTGGGTTATTGTACACGCAGCATCCTTTAGGCTTTCCCTCTTGCAAATAGTAGTTCTAGATCGCAGTGTGTACTCATGTTTATCACATGAAGCCAAACTTCTTGTATCTTTTAGAAAGTTCATATGCTTTGAAGGCATTCTAGTTGTTTTGAAGGCCTTTAAGCATACAATAGCTATTGCTATATCGTGCCTGTTTTAGGTTAATAGCTGTTAATTCCATGTCTTAAAGCAAAGGACTGTCCCATTACTGGTAAGGAAGTTATTTGTGGATTGGTTTGTGTTGGGTGGAGTACATAAATGAACTGCAACCAGAGCATTGTAATTACATTTTGAGAGCTCACCCTTGCTCTCCAAGGGCGCTCTTCAAGCTTTGGCTCCCAGCTGGAGGAGGATTAGGATTCGCTCTCTTCCAGCTGGTTCTGTAGAAGAGAAGGCTGTAGTTCTGTCTAAAAAACAATCATGGTTGATAACAGATGGCCTCCATCTGTACTCTGTGTAACTCTGGAAACTCAAGTGCTAAAACATTACTTTGAACTTGATTCACTCAATTAGTGAACAGGTGAAGTAGCTCTTAGTAATATAGCAAATATAAGTATGTCAGAAATGTTACTGTCATGGACAGCTATGAATGGATGCTATGAGATGTGTGTTTAGGGTGAAATGGTGTGGAATGGTACCAAGAGGAGCTCTGGCAGTATTTGGAGTAATGGTAACTTAAAGGTGAAGTTTGTAACTGTGGGAAGACATCAGATGTGATGAGTATCTACATCAGTGGGGGACTACTGTGGAGGAAGTGTTTTTAATGGCATTCTCTGACACAGTTTCAGCAGAAGCTGAGTATAGGATAGCTGGTTAGAAAGGAGGAGGCTAGTCCAGTATGTTGGCTGGGTCCCTGTTGTTAGTCCTTTCTGTCCTGGAGATTGTTGACAGATATGGAGTAACAAATCTCTGAAGTTTGTTAATACAGGAATTTTATTTACTACAGAGCTTTAAAGTATAGTCAGACAGGGAGGCAGGTGGATGATGGAGAACATTGCTAAATAAACAACAGCCTGGTTCCAGTGCTAGCTTTGTTATGTAGCAAGGGAAGAAAGAGCAGAGGGAATTAGGACAGGTAATTCTGTCCCTGCCCTTCCCCTAGTTGCCCAACAGTTTTATCTTAAGTCATAGCAGTGGTGGGAAAAACAGTTAAAAAAGTATAAATATTACATGAAGTATTGTCATTTTGGTTGAAAGATAGGTTCTGTATTCTTAAAATAAGTACAAATATGCAATCAACAGAAAATCTGGTAAACAAATCCTATGTGTGACAGACTGCTGAGTCCTTTGACCTCTTGTCCTCTGTGGAGTAGGTGGGTAGATATGTTTTATAACTACTTGCCTCATCAAAGGGTTTCAAACTAAATTTATCCTAATGAGTTGAGGTAAGTCAGGTTTGTCTTCCACCTATTTAGGTTTTCTCTATTTGTTGTATAAATCTGACTTAATTTTTCTGTCCTCACCAATGTTTTCTGACTACATGAACACCTTTCCTTGGAACAACTACTCATACTGCTTCAGGCATTGGATGAAAAATTGTAGCTCATTTCTTGTTTCATTGTCCAAGAATCTGGCAGTCTTTCCATTGTTACTTCTGTTGTGGTAAATCTGGACTTGTAGTGAAATTGAAAAGAAAGGGGGCCAAAGGGTGTCCAAAAAGAGTGACCCTTGCATAGCAAACAGAACCCCATTGATAATGTATTTGCTTGTTTTGAGTTACTTTTGAAGGCCAGTTAATCAATCTGTGGACCCATGCATGAATGATGAATTCTGGGTTGAAAATACTGAATCTTCCAAGCATGTTTCTATGAAGACCTATGAATTACTAATACTTTTCATTATCAATACGTCTATCAGTTCACTGTATTTCTGAAAACTGGATAGAACAAAGTATGGATATTGGTACACAGATAAATACCTGCACAAGTGTTATTAAAAATATGAGAATGGAACTCTTCCTTTCTGGATCTTTGCTTTTAAATCTTTATCAGCAAGCTGAGTCACCATTCTGTCTCCATTTATCCATGTGTAAAATGGAAATTATGTCAAAACTAAAGGTGTTCTGAATTATAACGGAAATCACCATTTCTATGCTTTTCTCTGCATCTGTTAAATTGTCCCATCTAATCTTAAAAGTCCAGAAAACTGGTGATGGATACAGCTTTTAGATGTATGTATGTGTAGGGTTGACTTAATTTAAAATTCTTCAACAATATACAGCCTCTCCCCGGCGTTAGGTTTCTCCTCAGTCTTTGAGACTCAATCTGGAATATTTAGTAAGTAGGCGTTTTGAGTGGAGTGCTGGATCGCTGAACTTGTCTGGACTCGTAGTGAATTCCTTGAAGGTGTGTGTGGAAGGAAAGAAAGAAATTCTGGTGCTCAGTGTTACAATGACTGCTTCAGAAGCTAATTGTTAAGATGCAGGCAAAATCTTTAGTGCAATCTCAGGAAAAAGCAGATGCACTTGCTTTATGCTGCTACCAATTATTTATTTATTTTTTAAAATATACATTCATAAAGATACGGTGACCGCCTGCCTTCAGCGCAGACTTCACCCGGGTTTGCAAATTCAGGGTACCTTTGTACGGCCAGTCTCTCAGCAGCAGACCTGTTTGGAAAAGGTTTTATCTGTGCCTGTTTGGATTTTTGCCGCGCTTGGTGTCTAAGGCTGCTCATGCAGGAATGATCTATGCTTGTGCAGACTGCACGGCGGAGAATAGCACTGACTGTGGGTCAAGAATGTGGGACTTTGTTATATCTTACTGTTGAGTGTTGTATTGAGTGGTGGATTTTGATACCGAAGAATTATATACGGAGTGTTTATTTTCTTTTTTTATCCAATCTCGTATTCAAGGTGGTAGAGCTTCAAAAAATGAGTAGGAATTGGTCCCATAGTTGCACTTGTGTGGGTATCCTGAGTAAACTACAAATAGCAGCCTTGTATCAGATATTTTTAACATGCACTAAATTCTCATTCACAGTTCCTTTTGTGCCTTCTCTGTTATGTTTATGTGGGCCCTTGCATTGCGTTAAATATTTTTGTTCATTCATGTTTGTTTTCTAACTGAAGTATTTTCCCTTCTTTCAGGGATGCAGCTAATGTTGAAGAAGAGTGGTGTACAGTATCTAAAGATGGAATAATTACCTATATGCACAGAAATTACTTAGGTGTTTACAAAAGTCTCTTCCCCGAAGTAATTAGTTATTTTTAGAAATCAAAGTCAATACTGAAGTTCCTTATTTTTTGTGAAAACCAAAGTATAGTGGAATGCAAAGTGTTTCCAGTGAGAGGAGTTAAGATTTTAGTTTGCTGTTGATTTGAGGGGTGTGTTCTGCTTTTGCAGCTGTAAAAGTCTATGACTTCTTAGAAATATTATTTAATCTAAAACTGAGTGATGTAATCATCTGTTGCTCCTAAGACAGGGTCCTTTGTTTTCTTGAAAATTAGGAAACTGGGATAAAGCATAGGAGAGAGCTTAAAGTATATCACTTTGCGTAAAGAAAGCTTCAGTGTCTTGAACTGCCAGGTTCCTGAATCAGTGTCAAATGAAGGGAGTTTCTTTATACTGCAAATAAAGAAATTTGAGCCTCCCTTTCCCCCCCCCGCCCAGTTTGCAGGCAGGAAGTCTTGGCATGTGATTCTGATTGTGACGTACAAATCTTGAATTGTTTTAATCCTCTGATTAGAGGACTTGTTAGCTCTGGGAAGGTTATTTAACGATTGATTGTCTAAATATTTCCAGTTGACTTTCTGCAAAGTTCTTACGTGCATGCCTAATGGTAAGGCAGTTTCTTCAGTTTGAATGTCAGCACCAAGTAGTATCCACATTGCTTTTTTTCGTAGGTTTCCAGATGTCATAACCGTGGCATAGAGCTCAGCCTGTATATACTGCACAGTATCTCAGCTATTAACCTACACACTTCACTTTACATTTGTAGCAGCATTTCAGGTATTCCCTCTGTTGTAATAGTCCTTCCTCAAACAGCAGCACTTATTTTGAATGTCATTTGATTTTTTTTCTTCTTAAATGACCCTTTTATGTTTCTCTTATGAAGAGGTATGTATTTCATGCTTGTCATTTCTTCTGTATACTTTTTTATCTTTTTTCCCTTACACTTGTTTTAATGTAGCCTCATGTGTTAGGCCATCATTCTGCCATATAAATATGCTTCTTTCTTTCAGGTGAGACTCAGCTAAGTGAATCAGAGACAAAATATCCATTGACACAGGCAAACATACACACATGTGTTATTGTAATAGTTTTTCATGTGTCTATTAAAATATATTTAGCATTGTTTTCTTGAGCACAGTATTTTTATTTTTACTTTACCATATTGTCTGGAGAGATTGTTAAGAATTGTGTTTTGGTAACTCAGATAGAAGGGTGAGTCGTTCACCAGCTTAAAAAAGCTGAGCCCATTGCTACCACAAGTTGATATTACTGAACAGTATTTCCCAAGTTAAGCAGTTTTCCCTACATACAACGTCAACAAAATATTTGTGAAATTACTTTGGTAATATAAAATTCATTAGTTCTGATTTTATTGAAGCATGGAACTGAAGCAATTTTCTTCCCCAGACACTGATCCAAAAGGTGTGGAATCCAGGCTTTGTGATGCCCTGCTCACTGAAACATGTTTCCTCATGTTTTAAATAATTTTCTTCACGTGGTGTAGGTTGTACTTCCCCTCTGGCTTTTCTGGTTCATCTACTCTTTCCAGTAACTTCAGCATTGAGGCAGACCTTTGCAACAGCATGGGCTATTTGAAGTGAGGAGTAATGCTTTGTCACTTGTTTAAAAACAGACACGTAAAAAACATTACCTAGCATGAATTCTCAGAACCCATCTATCAGTGCTCCTGGAGAATAACTTCCTAGCTAAGAAACAAATGTGCTGTAGTGGGGATGGTTCTGTAAATACTGGTTGTGGTCGATTCTCTCTCTGGAGGGCTCCCATTCAGGATGTCTTAAAGAACAAAACAAAAAAAGAAAAAGAAAATAAAAAAGAAGTTGGTGTGAGTGTATGTGTTTCTTTTACATTAGCTTTAATTTTACACCTGCTCGATTACAACCACAATGACTCCTGCAAGCAGATGTGTGATCATGGGGCAAAGACAGTCCTCGTATTTAGTGAACTTCTGATGGTATTAAAATGTCTGCAGGAAGTAAAGTGCATTCAGGTTACTGACAGTGACCATTGTGACAGTGTGGGCTACAGGGCTGGCTGTGAGTTTTGAGGAGTTTCCTGCCTCACTTTTCCTAAATTAAGAAGACTGCAAAGCAGATGGGTTGGCCAAAACTGGGGTTTTACAATTTTTTTTTTTTTTTTCTCCTCCACTTTTTCCTTAGGCACTTCTCCATAGTCGCCTTTAGGAGAGGGTACGGTCTGTGAACCTGTAGTGCACGTTTGGTTTCTAGACATCCTTTGTATAGTAACAACATGTGCTGAGAGGCTGGCAGGCTGTAAGACACTGTCAGTCCAATTTGTTCTGGCTCCCTTCCTCGCTGAAACCGGTGACATCACACAGATAGATGTGCTTGCGAGAAAAACAGCAGAAGGAGTTGAATGTCTGCCAAAAAATTTGCAGTATGAAACTGAGCTGGCTGCTTCCAGTCTTGTTTTCACGAATCTTTCATTGTGTGCTTGCGTTTTTCACTTGCCAGGATGTTCTTTGCTGAACAAACACAGCAGCAGTGAAATCTCTCCATACTTAGCATAATGCAGTCTCACACAGAAGCTTTGGAGGAGTAGCCTGATCTCCACATTCAAAGTTACTCAATTTAATGAATTCTAATAGAATCTTATTCTTTATTCCCCCCAAACTGTAGCTGGTTTGTTTTTTAAATGTGGTTAAGTGTTTGTTTGCAGTTGGCCAGAGGTGGTAAATACAGGAAACATTGAAGCTGTAAAGGATAGTCTTTGATCTGGTTCTTCCAAAGCTAGACAGTGTTTACATGTGGACATCCAAATTTGAAGGACTATGGGGATGAACAGGGTGTGCACAAATATTGGCTAGAAGAGATAAGAAACACTGTTTTAGACTGTTGACTGTAGAGAGGTTCTATAAAATTCTCTTTGATTAAATAAATTGCTCATGAACTTCCTGCAGAGGATACGTGAAATAGTTTACTTCTTACAGCTGCCTGGAGTAAGCTCTTACTCCAAAGGAAAATACAATTCCTTGGTTAGTAGATTATGTAATTCATGCTCCGACAGGCTTTTCTCAGGGACTGTCTCTGAGATTGCCATGTTGCTGACTGTATATTATAAAATATTAACTTTATAGAGCACTTCTTTTTTAAAACTAAAAACAAGGACTTGACTTCTGCTTAAAGTTCTGGGTTTTTTTCCGCTGTGTCTCTTCCTGTACTAGCCTTTCTCATGGAAGGTGAGGGAGCAAATTATAGGAGCAGGAAGTTGACACCTTCCTAAGGATGTAGTGGTAAAACCTTCAGCTGAAAGGCTTGGAGAGTAGCAGGTGTTTTACATATTAAAAAAAATGTAGGACTGCAGCTCGGGAAGTTTTCATTCTGACAGCAATCCATTGATTGAATAAAGTTATGTTTATGGAAGATACTATTATGAATCTGTTATGGTAGTCTTACTTTTTTTTCCAAAGGCAAACTGCCTCCTTAATGTACTGGACTTCTTTAAAGTGTGTCAGAAGGAGATCTTCAGTAAGCATCATAAAGACTTGAAGTGTTAGTAGCATCAGCTGTTGGCGTATGAACTGTAACTTTGGGGGATTTTTAAATGTGAACTACTTAAGGTTGCCGAGGAGGGCATCTCATTGGCATCATGTAGTAGGATTACGTCAGTAGCTTTTTACTAAAAGAACAAATATTTGTGGAATATTTCTGCCTTTATTATGCTTTCAGTAATAATTCTATGATGTTTTGTAAGAAAAGTTGTGTTTAGGATTCTTTACCCATAATACATTTAAAAGAGCTGCTTGTTATCGATACATCTGCTTGCTATGGGTTTCTCTTATTTTATCTTTATTACTTGACTTGCATATAAAAATTAATAGTTTATTTTAAGACTGTGCCCATTAACTGTCAGGAACTGGTTCATCTGCTCTTGCTTTGTCAGAAAGGTTGCTCTATGTTAATATGTTTATATTTCTTCCACATATAAATACTTACATTTAGTGTCCAAGTAATTTCTCAGTCATTCCTGAGTATATTAATTTCTGTAGGTCATCTATTCTTAAATAATTTTATTGTCTGTCCTTTGAAAATTGTTTTCATATCCTGCTGTTATGTGAATATTGGAGCTAGACATACAATCCTAATAGTAGTCTCAATAATCCAATTTCTATTTTACATTCTTCTTGTATTTGTCTGTAATATTTAAACATACAAAGCAAAAATACATAGGCAATATTTTTTCCTTTTTTGCATCATTTACAATTTTATCGTCTGCTTCCTGCAAGGAGCCTCTTGCCATTCGTTTCTCCCATCCCCTTCTTGTGGGTTGTTCTTTTCTCTTTGTTTTTCTTACTTGCTGCCCAATAATAATTTTTTAATTCTTACTGTATCTTTCATATAAACCTAATACTGCTGGCAAAAATCTTGCAATCTCCTTGTTGTCTTTTACATGGTTTATCTCCTTCCATTGTGTCTGCTGTGACACTGACCAGAGGGAAGAAAATCCCCTTTTATACGTCATGCTTTGCGAGATGTTCATCACTTTGTCAGGGGCTGTAGCATATGACTCTTTCAGAAGTGCTAAAGCTATTCTCCTTAATTTCTCAAAAAAGGGAAAGGGGAAAAAAAAAAAAAGAAAGAGAGAAACATAATTACCAAATGGTGTTTATGTGTTCTTTAAGTGGTGCCAAAAGTTTGAATATCTTATCTGTGGTTATATTTTAATTCAGTAATACCGTTAATAAGGTGTGACCACGTAATTAGGTCCATTTCACTACACTTGCAGATATTAGACCAAAAGCATTCTTGATGTAATCTGTAAGGGATGGTAAAAACATCAGTTCTTGCTCTGTGATTGCAAATATGATTTGCCTGGTTTCTTTGTCTTGTGATGTTGGAGTACAGCCCTTCTCCATAAGTAGTCTCTCCAAGTGCTACCATGATGATATATATATAGTGGAAAATGAAATTCTTCTGGTTATTTAATTGTAACTACGTTTATGGCGTTTCTGAGTAGTTATCTTTAGCGGTTTGATTCTACGTATCCAGATTTGCAGAGTAGGCATTTTAGGCTTACATCCAGTCTCTGAATTAACTCATCATTTTACAGCCCTTTGAACTAAAGCCATAAATGTTTTCTTGAGATACATAAGCAATTTAGGTTGAAATTTGGTCCAGATTTCAGTTCTGAAAGTATATTGTCCCTTTTGTATTTAGAAAAACAACATTTTGTGCTTGTTCTGTTCTATTACAGTATGACTGAGATTATTCTATATTCAGAGCAAGCAGGTGCTGGGGTTTTGGATCATGGTTTCTTTTTCTATTTTTGGCAGTCTTCATTTAATTGTTACTGCTTTGAATTGGTAACTTCAAAGCTAACAGAAGTGTGTAGATTAATATAAATGATTTTGTCATAGCTTGGTTGTCATTCTTAACCCTTCTTCTACTTCATTGCTTTTTTTTTTTAATACCAGATGTAAACTTCAGCATTTGATAGTGCAACTTTAATGTCACATTAACTATGAGTTAAAAATCAATAAACTGTTTGTGTCAGAAAGTAAGATTTAGCCATACATGCAGAGAAACATGCTGTCAATGTTCAGTCGCATTAAAGTTTAACTATTAGAAAGAATACATGCTCCTTTTTACCTACTGCCTGAAAGACTGTTACAATGTAGTTGAGATTCTCTATGAAACTTTGTCATAACGTCAGGCTGAAATGAGAGGAAAATGGATGATTCTGGGATGTGAAATTATTTTCACTAAGTCCATTTCCGTCAAAACTGCACTTGTAATGTGGAAGTTACAATTTGCTTTATTTAAAAGAAGCTAAAGAGTTTTGTAAATATTTATTTTATTTTTTTCATTTTTAAATTTTTATTTTAACTGACTGAGCTAATGTATGACCAAATACAAAGGATGATTGAACATGCCAATCTGGAGTTTAAAGGATTCTAAACCTTTTTACTGCAGCTTTGTGGTGGATCAAGATCACTGCATTTCTTTCACAGAGGATGGGCAGATGCCTCAACAGGGATCACTGCATTCTTTAGTTGTCATGCTGATCTGCTTGTTGACATTACTCAAGGAATTTTCTCCGACAATTTTTTTTATCTGAACATGGGAATAATGGTACTTTTCTACTTTGTGTACTATTGAAATGTGAATAAAATAGCAAAAAAAGAACCACTTATTATTCTTATGGGAAAGATGAAGGTTAGTTAATAATAACTTGTTCCAAGAGGCAGTAAGTATTCCTCAGGAAGAAGAGGTTGAAGGTAAGAAGACAAGTGAACGTTTCTCAGAAGGTAGAGGGTGAAACTAATTCCCGAAATCTTGATTCCAGAGATGTTAAAGCACTGACAGACCCTTAATACACAGTTTCGCCCCCCAGTAAACCTCATGCTGACTGGAAGCAGCTAGCTGTCTGGCACCTAGAGCCCAGCCGTGAACAGAAAAAGAACAATTTGTGTACAGTCAGTCCCCGCTCTATGTTAAAAGAGGATGGGGCATCCCTACGTAGCTGATTTGAGCCAACATTACTATGATGACTGTGGCTGGAAAGATACTTCCTGACTTCCTGTGGAAGTGAAGATGCTAGTTTCCCCCTCCCACTTGGATATTAATGGTTTGTATGCTTGGCATTAACTGTCTACAGTTGTCTCGTTTTCTCCATTTCTCAAAAGGAGCAGAAACTGGAATCTCAACTAACTAAACCTATGAATGTGTTTCAGACTGAAATAGTTTGGGCAGGGGATTTCATATTAGTTTGCACTTCGACATTGTCTGGGATTTACCCAAAGGCAAAGATGAATACTTGTGTTCAGGATGAGGAATGTTAGGCTTTCCTTCCCAAGTAGTCATTCCACATTGTGTGGCTTCATTTTGAAATAGCAGATTTCCTAAAGTGTTCTGATTGTTGCCATCTAGTGGATGTTTTAAGGAACACACCTCAGTCTGTAAGTATACTGGATCTGTACACTGAAGTAAAGATATAGCTTGAAACTTCCAGTTTCTATATTACTGTAATATAAACCAACCTATTTCTATTCTGGATATAGCTTTTGCTTTGGCTTAGGCAGAGTAAAGATCCCTTGAAGTTCTTCTGTCATATGCTTCCATCCAATAATTAACAGCATGTAGCTGCATAATATACTCTGAAAAAGGTATGTGTGAAATCATTAACTATAAAGTGATACAGCTATACAAAGAATCTGTCTCAAAACTTACCCTAATGTATCATTTTTTGTGTTTCCAATGTTTTAAGTGTGATTTTAGCATATTTTTATTATATTTTTAAATTAAATTTTGCTTACGTCTTTGCTCTGAAAACTATAAATCACAGACTTGTCTTGGAACTGGATTAGAAAGAATTTGCTAGATTATGAAATCCAGCACTTAATGTTACTGGAAATAAGGCTATCCTTTCCCTCTCATCAGTTGATCAGGTGCCACTTCAAAGCAATCAGTTATTGCACTTATTGCTTTATTTTAAGGAGGAGGTTATAGAATGTCAGTCCTTTGGTTTAAAAACCTCCGGTTTATTCCAGGCCAAATGTATTGTTGGCTAGTTAATATCTATTTGTTATTTTGCTAGTGTTGCGTGTCATCTTAAATACATCTTTTTCCCTAGATAATGTTTAACCCCCCTGAACTTTTTCAGAGTGAGCAAACCTTTCAGTCTGCTGCTTTTCAGTGCTAAACAGCATACTTGTGTAATTTCTTACAAGAGAATTTTCTTTTACTTTCATTTTTCATAACCATGTTAATAGTTGTACAGTTTTTGTACTTGTCCTCTAATACATTTTATTCCAGGTTATGTATTGCAAATGCTTTTGATGACTGCACTACTGCTTTCTGGATACCTGATGGGAATTTCTAAGTCTACTCTGTTCTGCCGTCATCTGTGCCTTTTTTCCACTGCTGCGTCACCTCATAGCTCATTCATTTGTTGACAAATTAAGGCACCAGCTCTCTCTAACTTTGCATTCAGTTATGTATTAATTTATAGCCCTCTTTCCCAGCGTGTTTTTCCAAGTTTCCCCTAGCCCTGGAATTCCGTTCTCTTTTCCTTTGTACCTGGGATTATGTCTCTTGTCTTTGGACATCCGAGTTCTATTCAGGTTACAGTTAATGCAGTATTGTGTGGTGAGAACCCGCTAAACTCTGTGAGACAGTGTATATTACATAGTGTTTACATGTGACATAAATGTCTATGTGACTTTGTGTATTATGATTTGCTCACTTGATATACTCAGTGCTTTTATTTTCTGTTTTCCTTGCAGCCGGTTGCTGAACCAATTCCAATCTGCAGTTTCTGCCTTGGTACAAAAGAGCAAAATCGGGAGAAGAAACCTGAAGAGCTCATCTCTTGTGCTGACTGTGGCAACAGTGGTAGGTGACCGTTTACAGTGCTGCTAGTAATAACGCATCCCCTTGAGGCAGAAGAGCTTGGCATAGTGACTGCTACTAACCTATACCTGTGAGGAGCATGCATCCAATAATAACCTTGCCACTTGAGACAGAGAAATCTAGTATAGTGACTACTCCTGACCCATACATATGAGGAGTGTGCATCTAGGGCATATAGTACAGTTAGTTCAGCTGAATCTCATGCTCCCAGAGGGGAGACAGTTAAGTTAACATAACACAAATAGTTCATTTGGCTTTTGGAGGTTTCTTTAAAAATGTGATAATGATGACTGGCTTTATCATGTTTCTCAATTCACTTATGAAAAATTATCTTGGTGTTCTTTTGTATGTGGGCCTGCCACTTCCTATCTAGGGTATTGTTTTTGTGTTATAAGTAGATAAGAACAGAAGCACCTAAAAATAGAGGAGTATCTGGATAACCAAAATTCTGCATTGGAATACATAATTGATAAAGTAATCTCTCTGTGAGCTATCTGTGAGCATTGACAGCAGTGAATGGTTTTACTGGTGTAATTTTCTCCTTTTTCCTGTAGGTCATCCGTCCTGTTTGAAGTTCTCTCCAGAGTTGACAGTTCGAGTGAAAGCCTTGAGATGGCAGTGTATCGAGTGCAAAACATGCAGTTCCTGTCGAGATCAGGGCAAAAATGCTGTGAGTACAGTGGAATATGGACTGAATGAAGAGGATATCGGTCTTGTGGATGTTCTGTTAAACTACAAAATAAAATCATTCTAGAGTCAAATTATTTGCAGCTTTTGTTTGAGTCTGGTAGTCTTTGAGACCTGTGAAATACCGTATGTCTGTAGTTGAAAACTGTGTGCGTGTACTCCGAGATGGTGACAGATTAATGGAGGACTTGACACTGATGCACATCTAAAGAGAGATTAACTTTATCTGTCTTCAACAGGATAACATGCTATTTTGTGACTCATGTGACCGTGGCTTTCACATGGAGTGCTGTGACCCCCCTCTTACCAGAATGCCAAAAGGTGAGGACTTTGGGATGAAAAGGGTTATTTAAGATGGTGTTGGAAAAGATCAGTGGGTAGAAAGTGCTTCCACATATTTGGTCCTCTTTTAGCTACATTTAACTTGTTCTTTGCAGCATTGCTTTTCAGGTATTGGAAACTAGAGAAGGGGCAGAGTTTCACATCCAGATTTTGCACTGTTTCCTGCTTCCTGTACATTATTGTCTATGAAGGGTTTTGAAAAAAATCTTGGAGATTTGAGGGAATAAAAGTGATCCTTGCAGATTAAAACGATCAGCTTCTGTTTGAATGAATAGCCTTGTACAAAAGAAAGAAACAGGCTTCTAAGTCTTTGGAGTTATGTCCATTTGGACAGCAGAGAATCCTGGAGTACAACCAAACTCCTCTTTTCCATCAGAAAGCAGGTTATCTATGGAAGATTATTCCTTGGTAGTTAGAAGAAAATTTTCCTATAGAAGATAGTTGGAAGTAGTGTAGTCGTAAGCAGAACATGGGATAACTAAATGTGTTACTTCTTTATGGTTTTCTGATAATGCACTATGAATTAAAGAGACTTCCTGCATGGTTGTGGGAAGTATATTTGTGGAGGCATGTGTGCGAAATTAATTGGACTTGAGTTTAGAATGCTGGAACATACACGTAATTTTTCTTACATGTATATGTGATAATTGAGGACTTTGGTACTGTTCTGCCCTTTGTCAGGAGGCCTGGGGCCTGTAATTCTCCTTTTTGTCCTATATAGATGTCCCTTGCATTCAGTGATGGGGACTTGTGTCTTACAGGTATGTGGATATGTCAAATATGTCGGCCACGGAAGAAAGGAAGAAAACTTTTACACAAGAAGGCAGCACAGATAAAACGACGCTATGCTAACCCAATAGGACGTCCCAAAAACAGGTTAAAGAATCAAAATACAACGTAAGTCTGTCTATAAGGAGGAGTAAGGTGTGAGATTCTGTAGAGCAGTGGGTATTTCTGAAATGTCTGGTCTACTCTGTGAGAAGATTTTGTTGTCCCAAAGTGGGGTTGTTCACCCGTTTAAAGTACATAGATTTCTTTTACAATTAAGAGCTTTTTATTATTCTTTAATATAGAGTTTGTGAAGAGTGCTGTGAAAGACTAGAAGTAATCTCAGTGCTGCTTTTTGCCTAGATTTTTGACTCTTTGTAATAATTTACTATTTAGTTTTGAACTATTCCTTATAGTCATAGATGAATTTTGCTGTTTGTGTCAAGCCTATTTTGCTAGATGGCTGTTTCTTCCAGCATAATTGTTTTGTTTTGCATTTCTCAGGAACCATTTCTGATGTTTAGAGAAACTAAGTAATGTATAATAAGGCATGGGAGGTGGTTGTTTGATGTATATTTAATCTGATGCTGCTGCCAGAAAATATTTGGCCCCTTTCTGCTTCCATTCCACATGCTTCTGCATTTGTGTAGCACTTTGTTGTGCTGGGACAGATTGTGTGGCCTTGTCATGGTGGTTGTGGGGCAGCCAGTCTTCAGGGAATTGGATTTGATCAGGAATGCTTTGGATAACTGTTCAGTCAGAGCAGTTTCCTTGAATGAAGATTGCTGTGCAGTGCTGCTTGTGATGCAGCACTGTTGACTGTGCAGAGGACAAAACGTGGAAGGAGCTTGCCCAAGAACTTCTGTTTTGGGCATCAAATCCGGTGAAAAGAAAAGTTGAACTACCACTTGATTCTAACCAATAGCACCAAAGGATGTTCTGGAAAAAAAACTTACGAAGTTTAATGCTTACAAAAACATAGAGGGAATATCTGTCTTAAACATCCTAATTTTTTTTCCCCTTTCTGTGATACCTTTGCTTAGAGGAACTCCCAGTATAAGTCAGAGGGGCAAAAGGAACGCTAGCTATCTGCTATTGCTGTTTTGTGTCTCTTAATTTTTATTTCATGATTTATTCACATTTTTTTTGCCTTCATTTCACTTGCAAAATACATCTACAGAATTATGCGCAGATGCTTAGTTTGTTTTTTTAGGAAAAAGCAGCCTATTTCTGTCCTCTGTAGCTGCAAAGATTGTAGCTGAAAACAGTCAGCTTCCTAAAACAGCCATCGGTCTAGGGCAATCCCTCTGAGAAATGTTAAATACTCAGTTATCTCAATAGAGTTTAAAAATTTCCAGCCTGAAGGGTGGCAGCTGTTTGAAGATCAACAGTGTTATCTGCTAAGATGACCGTCAGTGGTATAGGTTCTTAGCAAATGTGCATGTCCTGCATGCATTAACTTTCTGTGTAGGTCTTAGAACAATTTCCTATCAGTATGAAAACTTTGACAAATGACAAGTGTAAATGTTTAATGACTGCATGAATTGAAACCTTCTCTGCAATGTATTCGTTGTGGCTACGGATTTCAAAATGTAATATTGTCTTAAATTTGGTGCAAATCTACTGTTTATACTCAAATTAATTGCATGTAATGTTCAGTGTGGAGGAAAACAGTGCAGTACTTCTACTGATATGTTTAGAATCCTGGCTTGTCTAGGGTACACAGGCTGTTCATGTTTAGCTTCTGTATGATTGATAAATAAGTAGAGAAGATGGTAGTCCACTTTGCAACCCAAAACAGAGGACGGTACCAAATCTTCTGACCATATCTTTCCCCTTCTCATTCTTTAGATCAAAAGGCCCTTTCAGCAAAGTTCGAACTGGCCCTGGTCGGGGTCGGAAGCGTAAGATGGCTCTGTCCAGCCAGTCAGCATCATCAGAAGGAGGATACCTGGAGCAGACAGATGTCTTGGACTTCTGCAGAGACGGCAGCACCACCTTGAAGTTTAACAAGAAAACCAAAGGGCTTATAGATGGCCTTACTAAATTCTTCACTCCCTCCCCTGATGGACGAAAAGCTCGAGGGGAAGTGGTAGACTATTCTCAGCAGTATAGGATCAGGAAAAAGGGTACCAGGAAATCTAGCACTTCAGAATGGCCCACAGGTAAAGATTTTTCACCCTGCCAATGTAAGTATTCTGTACACCAAGAAAATGTTCAAAGACTAGGATGTTGAAGTGACTAGAGTTGTTAGAGGCTAGAAACTTTGCACTGAGAGTTAACACTTAAATGCAGTTATCTTTGGTCCACTGAGGTGGAATACCAGTTGGAAGAAGGAAGCGATCTTAGAGACCTTTTTCTCTTTATATGTGATGGCAAGGTGTGATGAGGGATTAAGTGATTACTGTGAGGTAAAATGCCCTTTGGTAATGAGGGGCTTGCAGCTAGCCCTAGGAAACGTGCTAAATGATGTCACATTTGAAAGAAGTAACGTAGGGAGTGGTTAATGAAAATAAGAACAGCAAGGTAGAAGTATGAAATGGGAAACAGATAATAAAAACCAGTCTGACAGACCCACGGGTTTCTGATCTATGGTATAGGTTTGCATGCAAATGGTTCTTAATTTTCACAGCCAGGGAGGAGCCTGCTTCATGCAGTTTGGCACCTTCCCCTTCTTGTTGGAGAGCATCCCTTCTTTTGAATGTAGTTCTGCTTTCTTTGTTTTCTTTTCTAGCTTAAGACATTAATCTATGATTGGACCTTGATTTAATCTCTGTATTCAGATCTTTACAGTCTTGTTGAGTAGTTTCATAGCTTGAATTCTTCCTAAGCAAGCAGTGGAAAATATTGCACAAGAATATAACAATAAACATATAAGGTTTACAGCTTTAGAATAGTTATATGCATTAGCCTGGCTGGTGCTGGAAGAACAGTAATGTATCCTAATGCTTTGGGTGTGAGGTGAAGTGTCTTGTGGGTTTTCTTTGCTTTATTTTGGGGAAGGGGTGTTTCTTGTGTGGTGATGTAAGTGTTAAAGGAGAAGCTGCTGCCCAAGCATTCACACCCCATTCAAGGAGTCGCGCACACACCAACCCGAATCTGTAGCTGCCAGGACCAGGGTCCCTTCGAAGCGGGACCAGTGGGTGAGCCAATGGGTATCCCTTTCAACTCCACACACATGCGCGTGGACACACATGCACGCACGCACATACAGACACTTGCTCTCGGGTGTGCTCTCTCCTTCAGACTTGTCCGTAGGTTTCCCACAGCAGAGCCTCAGGCATCAGATTTTATAAACATAAGTAATTTCATTGGAAGGTACAGCAGCAAGGTCAGCCCTGGCTGAGTGCCTCTGAAGAGGGAGGGACCTCAAATGAAGAAATCCCTGGGCAATTATACCCTTGCGATCTGTACACTTGCCCCTCACGTGCTGTTCACGTGTCTTTTAGTCCAATGGTGATTTTTGGTCTGGGGTCTTCTAACACCTTATTGGACTCTTTTTCTGTGCCCAGGCAGGCTGTTGACTGCTCTTATCTTGTTGATTCGCAGTCTTTGCTGATGGTTGTAGTGTCCTTATCTTCTGCTTTGTGCTTCTTGTGCACCTGTGCTCACTGGCAGAACATGGGAACTGAAAAGTCTCAGACTTAGGGAAGACACTACCAAAACATCAGTGTGTTATCAACATTTTTCTTACACTAAAAGACTAAACACAGCACTCTACCAGCTGCTAGGAAAATTACTAAGAAAATTAACTCTCTTGCAACCTAAAGGCTTCAGCAAATCTAGCTACTCATGCTAAGTAAAGCTAAGCAAACAGCATAAATCACACCGTATTATAACCCTAAGTAACTTATTCTAATTAAAACTTACTTATTTAAGCTAAACAACTAATACCTCTCAACAGTAAGTGTCCTGGTTTTAGTCACACCAGATGTGGCATTTAAATAGTTGTGATCCTTGTTTGTGAGAAACGGGCATAGTGGTAAGCTGTTTATCCAAAACTGTCTCATTGTTACAGATGCCTTCATGATACTATGAATGTCTAAGTGGTGAGTTTTGGACCTGGTTAAATATACGACAATACTTCTTACATGGTCACAAATCCAGAACTGGTTCATCCCTTCTGGTCCCAAATCTGAATAAAAAATCCCATCAAAAAAACTTGGCACAGTGTCTGAATACAGCCAGAAGATGCACTAAAAAGCAAGTACTCCTTTGTAAATGTAGGTGAAGACAATTTTCTCTCTTTTACAGACAATCAAGATGGCTGGGATGGAAAACAGGAAAATGAGGAGCGTTTTTTTGGGAGCCAGGATGTCCTAACTGAAAAAGACATGGAGTTGTTTAGAGATATTCAGGAACAAGCACTGCAGGTACAGTTAAATTTTCAGTGTCTGGCAGTAAGTACCAAATCTGTAAAATTTAAACAAAGCCAAAAACCCCACCCCACCCCAACAACAAAAACCAACAAAAAACACAAACTCCAGATGAGTCAGTCTGTCTTAGAAGCTAATATGCTTGGTTTCTGCTGCTTGAGAGTAATGAGGAGCTGACCTCAGGAGAGCTGAAGGATAATATAAAAGTGAGCATAAGAACGTAAGAGGTTAAGGTGGGCATCTAAAAAGCCTTTAGGGCTGTGGCTTTAGTTAAGTCAGAACATAGAGCTGTTAAATATCTGGTAAAATGTGTGGGCTGTTAAAATAATAAAATACAGGATGCTTTGCTAGCAGCATGGATCACATAGGGCCTCCGGCTAATTAAAACATTCTTTTTCTAGATATTTTAACTCCTTATGGACCAGGATAGGGCATTACTGTGTGTCTATATGCACATATATGTGTATATACACATGCATGTAGTATGTGTGTCTCCCTACCCATACATTTCAATTACTTGAATGCTCTTATGACTTAACTCCTTCTGAAGCCAAAGGCATCAATTGAATTTATGCAGCGACTTCCCTGAACAGTGCTTTGCTAAGTATAACTGTCCTTTTAAACTTCTCTAGGTATTTGACTTCTGTTTATTTACCTATGATTTTGTCATAGGCTGGTTTAATTCCACTGTACTAAATATAGTCTCTGTACCAAAGGAATTAATGAAGAATAAATTGTGATAAGACTGAACTACACTATGTGTGTGATAAAGCAGGCTAAAATGAAGTGCAGTTAACTCTTTTATTGAGGTGCATATACAACACTATTGTATAACACTGCTTATTTCAAACTTTGTTACAGGATTGATTTTAAAAAAACTTAGCGGGTGCATCATTGAGCAAATCGCATGTGAGACTGCAGCGTGTGACCATAATTATGTTTTAGAAAAATAACTGAAGATCTGAAATTAAATCTATGGAAATACACCCAGAATAGAGAAAATATTAATCTGCAAACATCTGCTTAGAAAAAGGAGCAAGTCTGGAGATATATTATTATTATTAATTTTTATTTATTTCCCGCCCCCCACCGTGTGGCAAAAATACTTGTTGTAGATTAAATACGTTAAATTTAAGGTCGCTAGTTGGTTGGCTTCAGTGAGGAAAAAATTGACCAGGGTTTGTGATGCAGCTGGCAAGGGACCCTGTGTGTGTACACTGAGCTAACTGCCTCACCAAAGAAAATGGAAATCCAGGGTGACATATCAAAGGCTTTTGAATGAGGAAAAGATATTGCATATTAAATGTTCAGTAAGAAAGTCATTCAGAGCTCTCTGCAGCTAGCATAGAGCAGTAGTCTGCTAATGAGCGCTTTTTTCTAACGACTGTGATGCAGTTGTATGGGAGCTGGGTCTACATTAGTGTTGGGTGTTCATTTGGAGGAGGAATTTGTTGCTGAAAAGGCAGCACAGGTGAGGAGTCACTGTTGCAGGTACACGCTACTCTGTTTTCCTTGAGACTTGTCACATGCCTGTGATAACTGTGTTTGTTATTGACCTCTTGTAGTGGGCGATAATAGTGATTCCTTTGAAACTACAGTGCAGGAAGTGCTTAACTATAGATTATCTTAGCTGTAAAGAGCTGCCTTCATAAACTGCTTGTTGGTGATTTGTTCTGCCAAGGAGTGAAGCTCTTGTGTTGCATGCCCCCTTGTATCAGTTACCAAAAATGCAGAGGTTGTGCTTTCCTTTCCTTATGGAATCCTTACAAATACCAAAAGCTTTATGCACACGAGATTGTGCCTGTTTAATGGTATTGTCTTAATTCTTTTTCTTAAATACTAGGAATATTGTTCTTATTGAATCTAAATTGACACTCTCATCTAGTTTCTGTCCTAGTAGGTAGCCTAAGATGAAAGGAGAAGCCCAAGGAATAAATCCGTAAACTGATGGGAAAATTAATAATTAAGTGGTTATGGACCGTATGCAGGTAGTAAGCTTTAAGACCTTATTTGGCTGACCACTGAACTATTCTCTTTATCTTCTGAGTAAGAATAGAAGGAAACATGAATCTGTTACTGATATGTCTATTTGGAGCTCTTGGATTAAATATTTTCATAGGAGATTACTGTCCTTTTTCATCTAGATAGAGTTCCTTAAAATGCCTGTGCCTAGGCTTAGATTCTGAAGTGACTTCTGCCTACACCAGTCCCACTTAGGAAACTTAGAAAAAGGCTAATTTTAAATGTTAGCCTTTCAAACCCTAAACCATTGTCCTGGATATAGCTCTTTGATTCTGCTAACGTAAACTTGCATATACGTAATTCACTGGTACTCTTCACATTAGTTTCTGACCTCCTGCATGAAACACAATCTCATTTATTAATAGCTTTGCAGTCCAGGTGGTTCATGTAATAATGTAAGGCCAGTGGGAATATTTGGATTTATAATTGTGCAAGTGACAGTGTTTTGAGAGAAAATCTTTGTGATTTGACAAAACTTTTCTTTGAAAGCAGAGCATTTAGTTCCCATGTTTTTAGTTCCCATAAAATATACAGTTACTATCAGAGAGACAGGGGAAATAAAGTTCTGTAAGTAATTAAAAAAATATGATATTTTCTATTTTTTTTTCTTCTAATAAATAATTTGAGGTTTTTCTTTGTCTTCTGCACTCATGATGATAAGCAGGTAGCCATACCCTGAATATTGTTTTGGTAGATAGTACATTCACAGTAGTACATACAGTCTCGGAGCTGGGAAGACACTGATATGTTATGTTAGATACTTGAATATTCTAGATCTTAACCTCAGGAGCAGTTTATGTGTTTCTGTTCTTCGCTATTGAAATAACAGGAAAGGAAATAGCAACAGAACTGAAAAAAGATTGTGTTAAATTTTGCTGTGGACTAATTTGTATTTAAAACTATGACATGCAACAGTGTGAAAGGTAGCGGAGGTTATGTTGTATGACAATGCTTGCTAATTCTTCCTTTTTGAGAATCACATGCTTGCTTGAACGTGACTGGTACTGGTTTTTAGTGTCAGAAAGCAATGGCTGCATCTTCCTAATTCTCTGTGAGTTCGAGTAGGATGGACTGTGTAGAGAAGAATGTTTTAATTTATTTCAGCTTAGAAGTCTTTCACTTGGAAATTCACGAAAACTTTTTTCCCCCTTGCATAGAAAGTAGGGGTGACTGGGCCTCCTGATCCACAAGTCCGATGCCCTTCTGTCATCGAATTTGGCAAGTATGAAATCCAGACCTGGTACTCCTCCCCATATCCACAGGAATACTCAAGGTATGACTGAACGTTCTTCTTTGTTCTGCTTCAGTGTTTATGGGCAAGCTGTACTCCAGCAGGTGTAGAAATCTTAAGAAGATTGTATCTGAACGTAGGACAGAAGCAAAGTACACATAATCCAGATACTTTTCATGGTAGTTAATAGATGTCTTAAGGTCTTTTTAGGCTGAGTCAAAAAGTTGATAAGCTCTCTGCAACAACCAGCATATGCTGTGGGCGTTCAAACTGCCACAGGAATATATGATGAGATCAATTCCCAGAGAACTGACATATTCCACGCTCTGAGGAGGGAGCAGCCTCAGCTAAATGGCCTGGTAGTGGGCTGTTATTAAGCATTTAAGTGCTTAGAGTATCTGACTCTCAGAGTACATTGATTCTTTACTTGTGGTATCATAGAATTGTTTCGGTTGGAACAGACCTTTAAAGACCATTTAGTCCAAACCCCCTGCCATGGGCAGTCACGTCTTTCACTGGATCAGGTTGCTTATAACCCAGTCCAGCCTGACCTTGAAGACTTCCAATGATGGGGCATCTGGGCAACTGCTTCTGGTGCCTGACCATCCTGATTGTAAAAAATGCCTTCCTTCTGTCCAATCTAAATCTGCCCTCTCTCAGTTTAAAGCCATTGCCCCTTGTCCCATCACTATAGGTCCCGGTAAAAAGTCTCTCTCGGTCTTTCTTATAAGCCCCCTTTATATGTTGAAAGGCTGCAATAAGGTCTCCCTAGAGCCTTCTCTTCTCCAGGCTAAGCAGCCCCAACTCTCTCAGCCTTTCTTCATAGGAGAGATGTTTCAGCCCTTGGATCATTTTTGTGGCCATCCTCTGGACTCACTCTAACAGGTCCATGTCTTGCACTGGGGACCCCAGAGCTGGATGCAGTACTGCAGGTGGGGGTCTCACCAGAGTGGAGTAGAGGCAGAGAATCGCCTCCCTTGACCTGCTGGCCACACTGCTTTTGATGCAGCCCAGGATACAGTTGGCCTTCTGGGCTGCAAGCACACATTCCTGGCTCATATCCAATTTTTCATCCGACACTATCTCCAAGTCCTTCTCCACAGGGCTGCTCCCAATCTATTAATCCCCGAGCCTGTATTGATACTGGGGATTGCTCCGATCCAGGTGTAGGACCTCGCACTTGGCATTGTTGAACTTCACGAGGTTTGCGTGGGCCCACTCCTCCAGCTTGTCAAGGTTCCTCTGGATGCCATCTCTTCCCTCCAGTGAATCAACTCCAGCATTCCTCATGATAAAAAATAATAAATTTGTTTAGGGAATAAGATGTTAACTGTGTATTAGATTATTTGATTAGAAATGGCTGTATATGATCTATGGGAGTTGAAAGAGAAAAATAAATAAAAATTTCACAGGAATTACTTTCATATATTATTTTTATGCTGTATGTACTTCAGCACAGCTAAAGAAGAAACGTTTAATGTTACACGTTTTGGCATCTGAAAGATTGTTCTGCTGGGATGCATACAGCTGTTTTGATGTTCTCTTGCTTCAGAACTTTGCAAACTGTCTAAGCTGCAAACTCCAGACTTTAACTTGATTCAGAAAGAGGAATAACTTCGAAAGGCCATAGCTAGAGAGAGAAAATTAAATAAAACTCTTTATTCTAACACTTAATAAAAGCATGTGATCTGTCATGAGGAATTATTCTAGCTCTGCTAAGGGCATTGAAGGTAACTGAAAATAGCATCCCTGCCCAAGCTAGAGTATGTAAATGGAGTTGAATCACAACAATATCGGGACACTTGCATTGAAATTGTTCTTGCCAATGTGGTATGTAAAATGGTTTTAAAGCAAACAAATAGATGGTGTTATGACCTGTTCCTCAGGGGTACATACAGCTGTCTGTTATGAGGAGGGAAGGGAGGCAATAGGAACTATTTATCTAAGCCGGTCTAGCATCGCTAGTGCAAAACTTGGGGTTTATTGCTGTTTTTTTCCAGGATTTTAATTGATGCATGTATTTCTCCTGACAAAAATTAATAATGTAAAAATAACTATGCAGGACATTAAGTACTTTTTTTTTTTTTTTTTTTTTTTTTTAATATGCATTCGTTACAGAATAAGTAAGTGCTGTGACTTTAGGTGTGGTAAGGTGTTTTTGGCCTGATTAGTACACACACAAGGTCAGTAGATATTGGGGCTTGTTTTCATCAAGTTCTCTGTCTGCAGGAGTGAGGAATTTTATACAAAATTCTATATCTTCAGTCACTGATCTTTCTTTGTCTTTGCTTACAGGCTACCCAAGTTGTACCTTTGTGAGTTCTGTTTAAAGTATATGAAAAGTAGAACTATTCTCCAGCAGCATATGAAAAAATGTGGCTGGTTTCATCCTCCAGCCAATGAAATCTACAGAAAAAATAATATTTCAGTCTTTGAGGTAAGTTAGAAAACTAAGCCACTCACTTTTATCTATAAAATAGGGTCTTGAGCACTCAGTCATGTGATAAGTTTTCCATAGCCCTAAAGATCTTCATTCTTGAAGCATTCAGTTGCTAAGAGTGAAGAACTACAAGCAAGCAGTGGGAGCTGACCTCCTGTATAGATTATTCATCCATAAAATATATGAGAAGGCTCGCTTTGTAAAAATGCTTTTTCATTTTAGGAAAATTAATTTTAAGTTCTCTCTTAAGCTAATGAATGTAGCAGTGACTTGGCCATGGCCTTTACGCTGTAGAAGTTTAAGTCCTTTGAGATGCTGCCTGTGACAGAGAAGTCTTCCTCTCGTTAGACATTTCAAATGTACAAGGATACCCAGATGAAGTATGTCCTTGCATGACAGCAAATGGAGTGACAAAACTTTTCCTCGTTTCTGTAAGGTTGATGGCAATGTCAGCACTATCTACTGCCAGAATTTGTGCTTGTTAGCCAAACTCTTCCTGGACCATAAGACTCTCTATTATGATGTGGAGCCATTTCTTTTCTACGTGCTGACACAGAATGATGTCAAGGGCTGTCACCTTGTTGGCTACTTTTCCAAGGCAAGTATTTGAGTACTTCAGACTTGGAACTGCATTTGCTATGGTGAGAAATGCTGCTTCAGAATCTTTAAATTGCTGTAACTTGGGCCCTTGCAATTTATTTAATACATTGCATAATACAGGTATAGACATCTGTTGCGAACACATTTTATTTACGTTACATTTGGAGACCACCAACTAATAAAACCAAGTTTCCTCATAATGTTGAATAGCATATATTCTCTAAGGAACTTGTACTGCAGCTAGCAGCTGAAAAAACCCCACCTCTTCAAATAACTTCCTGCTCTTGGTGGTGATGGGTAGTACTGTTTGTGAGATAAATACTGTTACCAAGTAGTTCTATCTCATCTTTCCTTCTGTAAATAAGCTGTTTTCTAAACAAGTTTGGCAATTTTGCACCTCTTTTCAAACCTTTTATTTTTTTGACAGTGCAGAGCCAAGATTTCAGACAGGCCTTTTCTTAAGATTTTTATCCATAATTGTTTTACTTATTTTTTAAATAGCTTTAATTGAAGCTTTTCCTTTTGGTCTTCAGCAGATTTGAGATTGGATTTTATTATGTTAAGGTTATAACATTTACAGATTCACTGGAATACTGCAATCTTTTTCAGTGAATTTGGCTGCCCTCAGACTTATACTTTGAACTTTACCTACTCTGCAGCCCATGTTCCTTATTGTATCTAAGCAGAACGTGGTAGTTATGTCAAGGTTTCATTCTTTTTGTTTTTTCTGAACTGAAATGATGGTAATAGAGCTCTAACATTATTCTCTCTTTTACAGTCTTTCCCTGGCTCCTGCGCATTGCTGTTCCTAAGAAACATTGACTGTGGCTTTCTAGCTCAGTTTTTGCTATAGAAGTAATTAGGGACTTGTACAGAACAATTTCTACTATTTGTCACTGGTATTTTTTGTTTGTTTGTTTTTAATTTGCTGCTTTTTTTTCCAACAGGAAAAACACTGCCAACAGAAGTACAATGTTTCCTGTATAATGATTCTTCCACAATACCAGCGTAAGGGCTATGGCAGGTTCCTAATTGACTTCAGTAAGGAACTTTTTCTTCACTTTTTTTAGTCTTTGTCTTTTAATATTTTAGAGAAAGGCTTAACTGTGGAAGAGGATAATTTGTCAAATTAAAAACCATCTCGGGACAAAGCATTCTAAAGCTCACAAAATATCCAAACTTCACAATTTACTCTTTTTGTTGGAAGGCTTCAATTCTAAAGACAAGTTGATCGTTTTCCCTCTAATTCTCATGTTTCCTGTGTAAGCAACTTATGGTGGAAACTATAGGCATGCGTCAGTATAGCGTTTTTAGCAGAAATTTACCTTGTGCATGTAGTAGCTCTTTCTACAGAGAGCCAACCCTAAAACTGCAGGGTCTGTTGAAACCTGTAGCAGTTTGATAAAGTGAATGAGTGTCTTAAACAAAAGGTAGTTATAGTTACATTTTAGTTTAGCTTTGAGAGAACAAAACCAGACATACTTAGGCTCTGAATACTCAAATAATTCTCAGATTCATACATGGATCCCAGCAAGTTCACAGGGAAACTTGCCGCTGTAACTATATCTCCCTTGTTATGCTGAGTGCAATCTAATACAGCTAATTTTGAAGTTAATGTCCAGAGGAAAAACCCTATTGGTATAATTATATTAGAATGATTTTGCTGGTAAATATCCTTGTGTAGATAAGTTGTTCTGAAAATATTGGTGAAACAAAGGAACTCAATGATGTATCTTGAGAAATCAACAAACGTGGGCTATATTAGAGCAGCCGTGAGAAGACAGTGAGCTGGTTCCTCCTTCCCCGTCTTGTTATATCCTCCTCAGTATGACTTCTCGGTCTTTATTGAACCTGTGCAGTGTATCACAATCTTAAATTAATTACATCTCTCTAGATAGGGCTTCGTACTATCCAGTATGGCCCTGAAGTCTGACAACAGAGGATTTTCAAGAAAATTGTTTCCCATATTAGTTTTAAATGGCTAAAATGTATTTTCCCTCTGTCGTCTTCAAAATTGCTATTGCACTTGGAAGATACTCAGCAAACTGTTTGTGTACTTCAGGCTTAGTATAGTTTCTAGGTAGGCAACTGCTGCCATCTTGTGGCATTGCCCATAGCCAAGGTCTGATGGCAATGTAGTTTAGAAATTACATAAATGCAGTTAGTTTTGAACCAAAAAAAATAAGAACAGACAACTCAGTATATCCTGCGAAATTATAATCTATATTTTGTAGGCAGCATTCAGCTACTTTCTGGAAAAATGCCTTTGTAGAAGTTGGGGTGGAAACAGAAGCTATATATGCTACTTTTTTTAAATTTTTTTTTTCTTATATATCTTTAGGCTATTTGCTTTCAAAGCGTGAGGGTCAAGCAGGATCACCAGAGAAGCCTCTGTCAGACCTGGGGCGCCTCTCATATATGGCTTATTGGAAAAGTGTAATATTGGAGTGCCTTTATCATCAACGTGACAAGCAATTAAGCATCAAGAAATTGAGTAAGCTGACTGGAATCTGCCCTCAAGATATCACTTCCACTCTACATCACCTACGAATGCTTGACTTCCGTAGTGATCAGTGAGTACAGGAGTCCTGTTGTATTTCCAAATAGCTTCAGATGTATTTGAATGAAATTTGATGGTGTTTGGAGACAAGTCACATCTAATAAGCTTGATGTTATTTAAGTCTTAAGTGTCCAAATACTGGCTGTAGAGATTTATGATGCTCATGTGTGATGCAAGAATTGTTCAGTGCCAAAGCTGGATCAGATTTCCAGCTGTGTAGGTTTGCAGCTGTGGAACTTCTGAGTAATTTGCAGTGGTGAGAGAAAGTGTCATGGTTTGGGCCAGACTGGCCACTAAGATGAAGGACAAATGCTCTCTCCCTCCTCTCCTTGGAGGTCTCTTGGCCATGTTCTTTGGGGTCCCTCAGTTTAATCAGTCCAACATACTTGCAAAACAGAGCAAAGAACAGCAATTTCCCTTCTCTAGAGGGAAATTTGTTCCTTTTTCCAGTCACTGAGCAAACAGTTGTTTCCCCCTTCTCTGTGCCTCAAAGATGTCGTTAACTGTGTGGATTAACATGGGATGCTTGAACAGTGGGAGGAATGAGGTGTGTGGCTATAGAATAGTCTGCTTGCCCAGCTGAGGGTACAAGTCAAGTGAAACACTGGCAATTATTCTTGATTCAGACCATAGCAGTTTTGTCAGTGGAACTGTATTCTATTGTGTTTTGTGTTAAACTTGGAACTTATTTAGAAAACTTGAAGTTATTTGAAAACAGTTTTATGTCCTTGTTTCATAGTATACTTTAATCGATGATACTACTCGCAGCCCCTTGAATAATCCACTGTGGTAATGGGACTGTAACTTTTTAAAGCAGTCCTTTTATTACCATTCAGTATCTTTCACCTTATGTTGCCTGTTCCCCAAATGGCATACCCCTTGTTCATTTAACACATAATAAAAGTCATACTCTGCAGCTGAATGTTACCCATAGAAGAATAATGGCTTCACCATTAACAAAAAGTGGAAAGAATTTAACAACATTTTCTCAGTTTTAAGATGCTTTCTCTGGTAGTCTGATGGTACTGCAAATTGCACAATTTTAATGAGCTTTCTGTCCTCTCTGAAGTTATTCGTGGCAGCATTGAGAGTACACAGATTTTTCTGTAATATCTTACATCTGTTTCACATGAAAAGATGTACAGTATGTAGCCTGTTGATGATCAGAGTATTATTACTGTTTAGATTTGTGATAATTCGTCGGGAGAAACTTATCCAGGAACATATGGCAAAGCTGAGAACTAATGTCCGACCTATAGACGTGGATGCAGAATGTCTGCGTTGGACACCTGTTATAGTTTCCAACTCGGTTGTCTCTGAAGATGAAGAAGAAGAGACAGAGGATGGGGAAAATGAAGAGCAGCAACAGCAGAAAGAAAAGGATCCAGAGACCAGTGTAAGAGTTAATCTGTTACTTCTGTGTGGCATATAATTTACACTTGGTGCTTTTGGAGGCAATGCTAAGAAGATTTCAAATGCCCAAGCTTGGGCATTTGACATAATTGTAAAAAGCAAGGCAGTCATGATTAGTTGGTGTATCTTTATAGTTTCAGATTAGAAACTAAAAACAGAGAAAACAGTAAGGCATAGTCTAGAGAAAGGTTAGAGACTCTCTCTGAAAAGAGTAAAAATGCTCTTTCTACACTTAATGATTTTTGCAGTATGTGTTGGGGGTGGCAGTGTTTAAAAAAACAAAAAACCTAAACCATGAAACCTGCCTCGCACTCTCAAGCAGCCTGGTCTCTCATCAAATTGCTGAAATGGATTTAGGTTTAAAGGACCCAGTATTTCTGTAAGTGACAAATAGCAAAAATGGAAAGGAATCAACAAAAACTTTTAACATTTTTCACCAAAGGTTTTTGCTGTGTACTTTTGCAAAACCACTAATATCTTCAGAATTATGGCCCACAGACCAGTGAAGGTTTCTGAAATCTAGGCTGCTGTCCTTGAAGGCTTGCACTCTCTCATCAGGTGATGAGCACTGACTAGAATACTAAGAGGCAAATTATGCGCTGTTACTGTGTTTACATTAAACTAACTGTGCATTTTAATGGAAAAATAGCTTCAAGTTTGTCTCACTTTTTTTCTTGAAAATTACACAGATACTGTGTTTGAATGTAGCAAGACGATGTTTGCATTCCAGCAGGCCAGTGGATGGCTGCTGCTGACTGAAGTCACTTGTTGGGAATCTAATTGAGGTGCATTATCACCTGGGAGGAAAGGAGTAGCAGTTAGCACTGTTAGAATCTTATAAAGGTCAATTCTTTTGTTATTCTCAGATTCTTAAAAGTCATTCTTGTTAAAGTTTTCTAACTTCTTGCTCAAAGCTTTTGTGGAATTGAATTCAGGGTAGACATGCATGCTTACATAGAAAGTGTGAGATCTATTTGTTTTTATTTAAATCAGATGGTAAAATCTGTGTCATGGGAGAAGAAAGAGCAAGAGCCTTACTCACCTACAGAGAGTGAAAAAAAGCCAGATATTGTTGCTCCAGCCAATTCTGCACGGCCAAACAAGCACGTTTTTCCCCTGGATAGTCTTCCTGCAAACAGTCAGCCATCACGAAGAGGTCGATGGAACCGCAAGGGCAAAAAACTTCGGGAGCCCTTCTGTGAGAAGGAGCCAATATTGCCCATTGAGGACAAAATAGCAGTTCCCAGTGGGCGATGCAGCGAATGTGAGGAGAAATCGGCAGCTTCACGAGGCCGGTGCAGTGACTGCGAGGAGAAGTCGGCGGCCTTGCAAGGAAGATGTGGTGAATGTGAGGAGAAGTCTCCAGCCCCAAGAGGCCGGTATGCTGAAGATGAGGAAAAATCTGCAGTTTCCCAGGAACAGTATGGCAAAAGTGAAAAATCTGCAATTCCCCGTCGGCGGTACAGCGAAGGTATGGAAAGGTGGAGAGGGCAGTTGAAAAAGAACATGGAACCATTGAAGTGTAGATTCCCAGAGGACTGCGACAGATTACCCCGCCGCTACAGTGATAGTGATAGGGCACTTCTGAGATGTTTTAGTGAGAGTAGTGAGGAGGAAGATGATGAGCCTGTGAGTCCTCGATCAAGCTCTCCACCTGTTCTCACCAAGCCAACATTAAAACGAAAGGTGTGTGCCTTATTTCTTGTTGTCTCTGACTTTATCTTGCAGTCTATTTTGTCAGTATGTTGGTGCTTTCTGAAGGATTGTGCAATTCATGAGGTGTGTATTAAGTGTACAGGTAGCATCTGCTCGGTGTTCCAGAACTCTGTCTAGGGGGTGCTTCCTGCTGCCTTTTTGTAGTGGTGGTTTTTGTTGAATCAGAGGTAGTGGGTTTGTTTGTTTGTTTGTTTTGTGTTTTTGTTTTTAATTCTGACTTCTACCTTGTGCTTGTGATTTTTTCCACCTTGGTTGTTGAAGTTCTACTCAGTTACACAAAATAGAAACAGATACGGTCCTACTTCTTAAAAGAAGCTTGCAAAACACAAATGCTATCTAAACAACTAAAATCAGAGCATAAAGTCTTTGGAATGATTTACCACAGAGATGTGAATTCTATCAATGTGACCAAGAAAATCCTCTCTTCGTCGGGTCCTGCACTAAAAAGTTCTTTTCTGTATCATCTTTACAGCTTATTCTAAACTATTCACATCTATGCTGTAGTACCTCTGAATTTTCAGCTATTATGGATGGGCTGTTAGCTTCAGCTGTTTAAAGGGTTTATACAATTACACAAATGTCAATCTAGCAGTCTTCATGGAAGGAAGTCAGCTGTCTTGCAATGTATTTGACATCTGTCTAACTGAAGGCAGGTGCTGGTCAGTATTTCTAGTGAAGTCTGGATTCCAGAAGGGAGCCCTCTGGTCCTGCTTGGACTGTTGAACTCTGCTGTTCATGTTTTCTGTTTATCACTGTTTTATTTCTACTGCACGTGATAAAATGTCTTCTCCCACCTTCTACTTTCAGAAACCAATTCTTCATCGGAAGAGGCGAGTCCGCAAGCGTAAGCACCACAACAGCAGTGTTGTCACTGAAACAATCTCAGAGACCACAGAAGTGCTGGATGAACCATTTGAGGACTCAGACTCTGAACGACCAATGCCCCGATTAGAGCCTACATTCGAGATTGAGGAGGAGGAAGAGGAGGAGGAGGACGAAGAGGAGGAGAATGAACTTTTGCCCAGTGGATACTTTCGACACTTAGCCCCACCAGACACACTCAGGCATAGACCCTCTTCTAAGAGGAAGTCCAAAGATGAGGAGGAGTCTGATGACACTAATGGTATGTTTAGTGGTATGCTGTTGAAAGTTTCATATAGATAGCGTGTCAGTGAGTGTCAGATGATACTAGCTCATGACGGAGCAAGCTGCTTACCTTGTCTTGTAACTTCTTGCCAAAATGTAGGGTTAGGCATAAATTACCAGTCAAACCAACCTCAAACATTCCTAAGTCATATGAAAATGCGGTGCATGCATTTAAATACCTTATTAGCAGTGACCTGATCACAGGGTATCCTTTTGATTCAGCTTTCATAGTGGAATTGGTATCTGTGATTGTGGAAAAACCTATGCAGCAGGGTCGCTTACAGAAATAAAACAGAAACTAATTGGAAAGCCCTCAGTTTTCCGTAACAAAGTGAAATAATAAAGTGTCTCTTTTGAGATCCTGTTCTTCATTACATTGCATGTCCTGCCTGTCAGCTTTTCATATCTCCTTAAAGTTCTCTGAACCTTCAGTTAATAAAATAAAATTATTTGGTTGGAACTGGTTACTTAAAGTGCACTGACAATTCAAAAGAAACATCTGTCATTCAGATGCTCCATTAGTAATCTTCATTATGGCTGTTATGTTCTGTTCTCTCAATGGTCTACATAGTGCAAGGCAGTCAGCCAAATAAAAACGAAGAACTGTGTGAAAGAGAAGTATGATGCCATTATCCCACAATAAAAAATGGTTACTGGAATGAACTGATTAATTTATGGCTTTCAACTATCCTGTGGTTAGCAGAGGAGAATTTTTCTTTAAAAGTACTTAAATACTGAAAGCATCAATATGATTATAGCCACATATACTATCCATTTAGCATCAGTTACCCTTAAATCCTTACAGCAGCATATAACTGTAAATTTAGTGCAAACATGTTTTGATGCAGCATTAAATTTGCTATAGCGGGAATATATGCACAGTCAGCTTATGCTGTTGTTTTTTTAATTCTATTGTGATCAGTTTACTCATGAAATACATTTTTATGGTACTCCAGCACCATTAATAAGACTATTGAGTTGGGAGAAGATAGATAAGACTGTTAGATAAGTGATCTTTAGTCTTTTTCATTTGTGCTCTTCTGAATGTGTTCTGATGGAGATGCAGATCCCTTTAGAGATTCCACACACATATATTGCTTGATAAAATACATCAGTGATTTTTAACCATCTTTTGTAGACTACAGATAGTCCATAGAGTGCCCAGGGATCAAAAATGGTATTTAGAAAGCTGCTGTTTTAACTCCCACCCGTTATTTACTGCAACAATAAATTTCTTGCTCACCTGCTTTATAAATACTTTATTTTCTTACTCTCCACTTGTAATTCAGTGCTTTCTGTTCCCTTGTGTCACTTCTGTTGCTTTTTTTTCTGAACTTCTGCAAATTTGTCAGAACCTCTGAAGTAATAAAGTAGTAAGCACACTATTTTAGGGTATTGCTGCTCCTGACATCAAACAGTATCTGTTGGCTGCTTATGCCTTTAATGCAGGTGCCTTTGCATATATATAATAAAACTGTAATGATCATAATAAAACTGTAATGATCTTAGAGAAAATACAATGTACCTTCAATTACCCAGACATGTTAGTCCACAGGGATTATCAGTCATCATAAACAGCTGGCCTTTTTTGATAAAACATTAAGCTGGGCAGAGGGGGGCAGCACTGCCGTATGACAATTCAGAAATACAGTATTGCAGTCATTAATACTTTGCTCAGATTTAGACTATTTTAATCATAAATATGAGTTAGGAATGTTTATAGGAAGCTTAGATTTTTGGGAAGTTTCTCCATCACTACAGAAACCTGCTTGTAATTTCCTTTTTTTTTTTTTTTTTAAACAAACAAACAAACAAACTTCCTGCGTAAGTGTGGTTTGGATTAGATTTTTTTTAGATTTTTTTTCCCTGAGTACTTAATCTCTAACTGAGGCAAAGCACTGAAAGTGTTCGATGATTTCCCTGAAATGTAACATTGCAGTCTCTTAAATTTAGTGTCTGATGAGAATTTGAATTCCTTCTGATGGCTGTCAGCGATAGAGTGGTGTGGTGATTTGAGGCCAGTATTTAATAAGGTTTAGGCATTCTGGAAGACAGAGTGTGTTCTGTGGTGTAGAAAACAAATAAAGCTTATCTCTCTATGTTCTGCCAGTTCTGTGCACCTTGATTAGTGTGGGGGAAGATGGAGCTCTGTAATAGGTTGGACTGTATTATTTTGCTTTTCCTAGTTTTTCCTGTAAGTTTTACTGTGAATGTGAATACTGTAAGGATCTTCTGTTCAAGCTTGTGTGCACACTGATGTTTAACTAAGTGCAACTGAATGAGCACTTACGTATGTTTCTCAGTATCCTAAAAAATGATGCATATGAAATCTTCAGTGGTCATCAAATCCATATTCTTCTGCAAAGGTGGTATCAAGTGCATGTGTTAAAAATCACAGAATCAGTCCCTTGAGGTTGGAAAGGACCTCTGGAGGTCATCTTGTTCAGCCCCACTGCTTAAGAAAGGACACCAAGAGCCAGTTGCTCAGGACCGTGTCCAGATGGCTTTTGAATATCTCCAAGGAGGGACACTCCACAACCTCTCTGGGCAGCCTGTTCCAGTGCTCAGTTACCGAAAAGAAGTGTACCCTGATGCTCAGATGGAACCTCCTGTGTTCCAGTTTGTGCCCATTGCTTCTGGTCCTGGCACTGGGCACCACTGCCTGGCTCCATCATCTTTACACCTTCCCTTAAAATAATTGTACACATTGATGAGATCACCCTCAGAGCCTTCTCTTCTCTAGTGCCAGCTCTCTCAGCCTTTCCTCATCAGAGAGATGCTCCAGTCTCTTAGGCATCTTAGTGGCCCTTTGCTGGGCTCTCTCCAGTAGCTCCATGTCTGCCTTGTACTGGGGAGCCCAGACTGGACACCTTTAATATTACATTATTATAAGGGGAGCCTGCCATCATAAGATTTTTTTTTTTTTTAACATTCCTAAAAATATTAAGTCTATGACAGTACAGACAAAAACAAAAGGTCTTTACCTAAGAGGTGGTAAATCTAATCCTATGTAGTAGACAGGAAATGTGAAAGAAGGGGAAGAGAAAGAGTGATTTTATTTTTTTTTTTATTTTTTTTTAGAGGTGGATTTTTTTAAGGGCTTCGGTGTTAATGCTTTAACAAATGCTATGAAAGTAGTGTTTCTTTCTTCCTGCCCAATGATATGCTGACTGTAGCAGATCCTTTCTTTCCTTTATTCACATTCCACATATTTCTTTTATGGATGACTTCAAGGAGTTGTTGAATTTTTAATTCAGTATTGGTTTTAAATTCATTTTTTACTACCCAGAATTTTTTCAGAATGCTTCTCATCGGAGATATTTGGAGTAAACCCCTGTCTGAGCAATGAGCAAGAGTAACTCAGCTGACCTATGATTAGGTTTTAAGAAGTGTTTGTGAACTACTAGGAGCACGTTATTTAGTTTTACCTTTGTTATGTAACTGTGGACTTAAAACAGCTCTTCTTGGGAAATTCATAGCGTGGAATCAATAACATTTTTTAAGATGGTAGAAAGGGCAGAAATGTAAAATGTAAATAAATGTACTCTGAATATTGGGGCGAAATTGATCTTATATCCATATGGTGGGGATGACCAACCTAATTACCGGCCCATCAGTGTGACATTCATCCTGATTTAAATAGTAGGATGACAGGCTTATTACTCAGTAGAAAGTCCAGGTTCTTTGCTCAATACAAATGAACGCTGGTATGTGAAAAATGTATTTATCAATGATATATTTTTACAAGACTACAGCTTGTTTAATAAGGGTAATTGATGTTACCTACTTAGTGTTTTGAGAGGTATTTGACTTAATCAAAACCATTTGCTTAGGCTGAAATATTACAAAATCAAGCTGCAAACATGGAGAAATTAAGCAGCTTTGTTATTAGTGGGGTGCAAGGCAGTTGGACTAGGTGATTGTTGTAGGTCCCTTCCAACAGAACTATTCTGTTCTGCGGGAGATTGGTCTGGGTTGTGTGTCTGTCTGTACCACTATTTTATGGATAGATTAAAAAATAATGTACCAGCCTGACAGTAAAAGAGGGGATTTGGTAAATGAAGTGAAGGGCAATTCAGTGACAAAGTCTATGAGAGAGTATTTGAAGGTCATGTCCGGTAATTAGTATGGTTTTTTAGCTCAAAGCCAAAGAGATTCAAATGGTCCTTAAATATATGAACAGGGGAGTCTCAAGTGGAGTAGAGACATTCTGTCATCTCTTTATTTAGCTTTGGTGAAACTACTACAACCATCTTTACTCAGTTATTCACACTTGATAAGAGTATTGATAAACTGGAATAGTTGAAAGAACAGTCGTGGGCTGATTAAGACACTAGAGCAAATGTTCTATAATGATAGATTCAAAGAAAGCAGAGGCAAAAGAGTGACTTTATAAATTTACAAATTACTTAGGTGAGAACTGTTAAGGTAAGAGATTTTCTGCCTAGCAGATAAAAGAAAACTAATACAAAAGCAGATTAAGTAAATTCAGTGTCTGAAGACAGATATTCAGATGGTAAAGCGTGAATATCAACTAGTGTCAATGATTAACTATTGCAGTAGTTTACCAACAGTTGTGTAAAATGTCACTGACTATCCTAATTGACAGGTTCAAAACAAAATTAATTCAGGGAACGCCTTACAGTATTCAGTAAGTTCTCAGTAAATGATCACATTCCTTTCTGGCTGTATAAGCTCTGAACCTATTCTAGTGTTTGGAAAGTCACTGAAATGCAAAACTTGCTTCATCAAATAAAAGTCAGATGAGAGAGAAATTCAGGTTCCTTTTTAATGATTTTTGAGATTAAAAAAAAAATCTAGGCAAATTCAGTCATCTGTGTATTTCTGTTGGCATTTAAAAGCATGAGCTATGAAAGCAGTGGAAATACTTCCTTTCTTCAGCAGGTGCACAAAATACAGATCTAAATGGAAACATGCTTGTATTGCAACTTCGTGTGTTCCCCTACACACCAGGGAACATATTGTATAAATAAAATTTCTAAGGGGTGGTGAGTCTTTCCAGGACTTTATCGTATAGCCTAGTGTTTATTTGAATTGTGTATTAAAGGCTCAGGGCTTTGACCATGCAAAATCTTGAAAGCATTAGTGTTCTTTGAAAATGTAATGTTCAATGTGATTGCTAATGAGCAGACCTTGATCCTTCTTATTACTCCTCACAATAAGTCTCTAAGCTAGTATTGATACATAAAGTTGATAAACATAATGGGAATGCTTGGGAAAGCTTCCGTGAATGCTCAGGTCAAACAAAAATGTTTGAACAGTATCTTTCAATTTGTGTTTTCAGGTAACCCCACTTTGACACCATTATCTATGCTGAGAAAATGTGAAGCCAAGGATTCTTCACTTGAGCCCGATACTTCTACACCCATGAAAAAGAAGAAGGGATGGCCAAAAGGGAAAAGCCGAAAACCAGTCCACTGGAAGAAAAGACCTGGTCGAAAACCAGGTTTTAAACTGAACCGGGAAAAGATGCCACCATCAGTTCAGGACGAAGGAGCTGATGCAGCGGTAGCTAATGCAAAACCAGGGCGTAAGCCCAAAATTTCAGATAAAGAAGAAAGCGTTGAACAGAAAGAAGAGCTGCCTCTTAGTGAGGAAAGGAAAGAGGAGGATGTGAATATGGAAGCAGAAGAGGTAGGAGAAGGAGAAGAGGAGGATATAGCCAGCAGTGAAGTAAGAGCAGTTTCTCCTGTGGACAGCAACAGCAGTCCAGTGCCAGAAGTAAAAGAGCCTGAGATAGAAGAGGAGGTAGAGGAGAAGCCACGGGTTTCAGAAGAGCAAAGGCAATCAGAAGAAGAACAGCAAGAACTAGACGAACCTGAGCATGACCACGAGGAAGAAGAGGAAGTTGCAGTAGTGACAAATCAAAATGAAGATCATGATGCTGATGATGAAGATGATGGTCATCTGGAGTCTGTGAAGAAAAAAGAATTGGAGGAACAGCCTGTTAGAGAAGGGGTGAAGGAGGAGCCTCAGGCACAAGAATGTTTTTTAGAAACAAGCATACCTAGCGGTAGAGAAGATGCAAAAGAAAAAGATGAAGCAGAGGCAGATTCTGAGGAAGAGCAGGCTTCCAATGAGACGTCGGTGGGCTCAGAGCACGTCCCTGGGTCTGAAGATGATCACGAAGAAGAGCAAAGTAATAAAGAAGGGTTAATTGAATTAAAGGAAGAGGAAGAGATTCCTCATAGTGAACTAGATCTTGAAACTGTTCAAGCAGTCCAGTCCTTGACACAGGAGGAAAGCAATGAGCATGATGTAGCTTACCAGGACTGTGAAGAAACTCTTGCAGCTTGTCAGACTTTGCAGAGTTACACCCAGACTGAGGAGGATCCTCAGATATCAATGGTTGAAGACTGCCAGGCCTCAGAACACAACAGTCCCATATCCTCTGTTCAGTCCCACCCCAGCCAGTCTGTACGTTCCGTCAGCAGCCCAAATGTGCCTGCTCTGGAGAGCAGTTACACCCAGATAAGTCCTGAACAAGGATCCCTGTCCGCACCCTCTATGCAGAACATGGAGACCAGCCCCATGATGGATGTGCCTTCAGTATCGGACCACTCTCAGCAGGTGGTGGATAGTGGCTTCAGTGACCTTGGCAGCATTGAGAGCACTACAGAGAATTACGAAAACCCCAGCAGCTATGACTCCACTATGGGAGGCAGCATTTGTGGAAATAACTCTTCCCAGAGCAGCTGTTCGTACGGAGGACTGTCCTCTTCTAGCAGCCTCACTCAGAACAGTTGTGTTGTCACTCAGCAAATGGCAAACATTGGCAGCAGTTGCAGCATGATGCAGCAAAACACTGTCCAGCCTGCAGCAAACTGCAATATCAAGTCACCTCAGAGCTGTGTCGTAGAAAGGCCTCCAAGTAACCAGCAACCAACAACGCAGCCACAGCAGCAACAGCCTCAGTCACAGCAGCCACAGCCCCCACCTCCACCCCAGCAGCAACCTCCACTGTCTCAGTGTAGCATGAACAACAGCTTCACCCCAGCACCTATGATCATGGAAATACCTGAATCAGGAAGCACTGGTAACATAAGTATCTATGAGAGGATTCCAGGGGATTTTGGTGCTGGGAGCTATTCACAACCGTCAGCCACGTTCAGTTTAGCCAAGTTGCAGCAGCTGACGAACACCATTATGGACCCTCATGCCATGCCTTATAGCCATTCTCCTGCTGTGACTTCCTATGCAACCAGCGTTTCTCTGTCCAACACAGGATTGGCGCAGCTAGCTCCCTCTCATCCGTTGGCAGGCACACCACAAGCACAAGCCACCATGACACCCCCACCAAACCTGGCGTCCACCACCATGAACCTCACGTCACCTCTGCTCCAGTGTAACATGTCTGCTACCAATATCGGTATTCCACATACGCAGAGGTTGCAGGGGCAAATGCCAGTCAAGGGGCATATTTCCATCCGCTCTAAATCAGCACCGCTGCCCTCTGCAACTGCACACCAGCAGCAGCTCTATGGCCGCAGCCCGCCCGCAGTTGCCATGCAGGCTGGTCCTCGTACGTTAGCTGTTCAACGGGGTATGAACATGGGAGTCAACCTAATGCCAACCACCCCTTACAATGTTAATTCCATGAATATGAACACCCTGAATGCCATGAACAGCTACAGAATGACACAGCCTATGATGAACAGCAGTTACCATAGTAACCCTGCCTACATGAACCAGACAGCACAGTATCCTATGCAGATGCAGATGGGAATGATGGGGAGCCAGGCCTATACCCAGCAGCCTATGCAGCCAAATCCTCATGGAAACATGATGTACACTGGCCCCTCCCATCACAGCTACATGAATGCTGCTGGGGTGCCCAAGCAGTCTCTCAACGGACCATACATGAGAAGATGAGCAAGATGAACTTGCATCCTAAAAACTGAAATATATATAAATAAAGGAACCTTTTATACTGACAAACCAGAGAAAATGGACCTTTTTCCAGTTAAAATATTGCTGTAGATTTAGAGGGATTTTCTTTGGTTTATTTTATTTTTTAGGAAGCCTGGTCTTTATTTTTTGGATTTTTTTTGTTTTGCGTTTTTGTTTTCTTCACAATCCTGAAACATTTTACAGCTAAAATCATTTACAGATGTTTTTTAGAGGGGAAAACATGCACAAAATCTTTTCATAATTTAAAAAGAGCCTTACTTTGCTGACAATGTGGACAGAATATGTGTAACAGTGAAATCATCTTTCTAAATTTTTTTTTTTCAAATGTATGTCCTTCTCCCTCCCCTGTGCCCCTCTGTATGCAGTTTCTAGTGCTGCAGTCATGTAAAATGTATGACATCTCAAAGGATAACAACCCTTCCCTCTAAACCCCACCTAGCATTTCCTACTTCTAGCAGGAGGCACTTATTGGGAGACTTGGAAGGGGACACAGAGGATAAATGAAGCTCTTTATTTCTGCAAGTCAGGAAAAATTTTAATTTTAATTTTCCCTGACTCCCTTGCCCTCAGTAAAATTTGGAGTTACCTGTAAACAATAAACTATTCACATTGGTGTTTTTGTAGATGAGTTAATTGAAATTGTATGTTTCATGCTGAAAATATAATGTAACTTTAAAATGATCCCATTCACCACCCAGACATGCATGTGCACACACATGTGCATGCATGCACACATGTTCTGTCACTGAACTACTGGAAGCATCTCAAGAGAGAACTGTTTGTATCCCTTACGCGGTCAGGAGGAGGATAGGGTGGTTAATGGTCTGTTAGGACAAGAAAATGGTTGCAGGCTCTTCTGGTGAACTGCAAGTCAGCCACAACTCTGAGATCCCAAACTCCGCTTTAGTACGTACTTCGAAATGCTGAGGGTCTTGGTTCTGAGCCTTTGAGTCAGGCTGAGCTCAAAAGCAGCTGGTTCCAGTGGTCTGCCTCCTGATCTCTTCACTTAAGTAATCCTGGAAGATAAAGTGTACTTTTTAAGTGACTTGAGGAGAACCCTGTGGTGTCCTTGTCACTCTTCCATTCCTGGTATGAGGTAGGAAGTTGCTGAGTGTGCCGCTCTCTGGGGGAGTCAGTGCTGTTTTCCCTGATTCTTCCACTAGGTTTGAGACCCATTTTATAGGAACAGCCACACTTTTGATCTAGTGTGGAAAAAGAAGGGAATTGGCCTGTTTTACAGGAGTGAAACAGTCCAGGCACCATAGTAGGATGCAGGCGGCAGGATTTTGCTGTTTATTACCACATAATCCAATTTACATTCTTCTTGGCTACACTGCTGGCATGTCACCCAATACAAAAAGGGACACCCTTTAATGTAAAGTTCTTTTTCTATTGTATATGAAGTAGAAATACAGACACATTAATAAGACTAATTTCTTTTTTTTTTTTTTTTTAAACCAAAAGAGTCTAAAAGAAAGTTGGGGTTTCTTCAGATGCACTAAAATGGACTTTCCTCCAATAACTGCTAACCGTA